>JAAAKB020014696.1:0-14977 GCA_010014835.2 Apostichopus leukothele
TGTTTTGAGCTCTTGTTATCAACCAATTTCCATTGTATTTTTATATGATTGGCTGAATAAATATCTATCTATCTATCCACCCACCTCTCAATGCGTAATTGCTAATTGCGTATACGTTCCCATGCAAGTAAATTACTGTGGAAATGACTTTGAGTTTAATAAACTAATTGTGCTAGTAAGGTTGATAGAGCATTACTGTCCCTTTCAAGAATGCTCTTATCTAACGTCCTCTTAGAATGGCTATATATATTGTTGGAGTGGTGAAATATTGCAAGGTATACATTACAGACTTTATATAATTGATCTTTTCATCGGTGTAGTATATTTAAAGGATGATTGAATGTTAGGCAGAATTTTAGTGTTGATATGTTATAGTACAAGATAAAAGAGAAAGAGATTAAAGAATGAGTGAGCACTGGTAATGTTTCTACAGTTATTCTGGATCTCAAGATATTCAACTTTAAATATGCTCTATTTCTGGAATGATCCTTTAAAATTACATTCATGATCTGACTTTAGTTCCTCAGTGCAGGACCAAATGATAATGCTAATCCGATGAATCATAAATTATATTAATTCAACCCAAATCATGTTTTATTACATAATAAGCACAACAGTGCATCACTTGGCTGATATTTCACACCATTTGTCCAAAATTGTGACAAATTTGTACAACAAAAATTTGTAAAATCAAAATAAAACAAAACTGTTAGTAAATTGCTTATCCACTAAAGAGCCAGTGTAAGAGAATGTGTAAACGTTTCGATCCTAGCAAGATCTTCTTCAGAGGCTGAAGAAGAAGCCTCTGAAGAAGATCCCGCTAGGATCGAAGCCTCTGAAGAAGATCCTGCTAGGATCGAAGCCTCTGAAGAAGATCCTGCTAGGATCGAAATATCAGGCCCACTAACTATTAAAAACATAAATTTGTAAATATATATTTTCCCATAGAGTTTTGTATTGTATCTGGGGACCTGACCTCATAGTTTATGTATTAGACTACATAGTCTTGAATTGATGAACCTCGGCTGATCAGCTGTTTAAAGGGTCATTTCTCAAAACTGAATAAGTGCTACAGTATAGGAATACAATCTAGACTGATAATAGTGCCTTAAGTCACCCCTTAACAAAATTTGTTATGCTGCAGTTAGTAAGTTTATTGGAACCAATATAAAGCAAAGATTGCAATTTCACTGACAAACTCAAGTAGTTCAAGGTGAAGATCTCACACAAGAAGCAAACGGGGCAAAGTTAAAGGCTATTTAAAACTCTTCTCTTAAGAAGAGAATGGATCACGTTATGAAAAGAGAAAAAAGGAGAATAGCACTGTCCATGAAAAGCTGTCACACCAAAGGCTGGATAAAGGAGTTATATAGTTAATAGCTTGATGGAAGCATTCTACCTCCTATTGGAGTAATTGCATTTAGGCAGCAAGCTTGGTAGTAAAGGAAAATAAACAAGGGTGAGTTTGTTAAAGTGGGGTGATGGATTTAGATTTGGGACATTTTGAAAAGACTGTCCCAGATTATGTCATTATCTTTTTCAACCTGCCTTCATAAACCTTGAATTAAGCCCGGAAACAACGTTTTGATTCTTAACTTGCATATTATATCCATTACATAGTAGTTTTAAGTAAAGAAAGCCCAACTTTGTACATCGTAGCTATTGGGCAAATAAATATTACAAGTTTACATGATGGACAAATTAAGAAACATACAGCCAGTTGCTGTACTGTA
The DNA here is from genome assembly GCA_010014835.2 of Apostichopus leukothele. NCBI lineage: Eukaryota > Metazoa > Echinodermata > Holothuroidea > Aspidochirotida > Stichopodidae > Apostichopus > Apostichopus leukothele. The sequence continues at coordinate 1,734 of JAAAKB020014696.1, forward strand.
TATGGAATCAATGTAAGATGCTACAAGCAACTTACAGTACCTACACACACTGTAGCCTATGCAGGGCAAATAGTTAATCGTCGTCCACGGCGAACAAATTTCTGTTCAGACAATCAAAATCAGCTTTGCAGGTCGTCCGAACGAAAAATTCAGCTTGAATTGTTACTAAATACATCCAAACAGGTAAAATGATAAATTGGTATCACCGCCAAAGTTGGTTTCTATTCACCAAACCTACACATCTCTTCTACAGTGTACATAATGGTGTTCTATTCACCAAACCTACACATCTCCCTCCTACAGTGTACATATGGTGTTCTATTCACCAAACCTACACATCTCCCTCCTACAGTGTACATATTAGTGTTCTATTCACCAAACCTACACATCTCTGCACTACAGTGTACATATTGGTCTTTGTCAGTTTTGCTACATTTTCTCAGATCAAAAAAATTGGCTGTTCGGATAACCGAAAGGAAAGGCTTGGTTGTCAGAGGGACAACCAGAAATAGTCCCTACAAATTTGTCTTGTCATCGTAATATTAGGTGTCAAACATACAAACAAAGCATCCGAACTGCCTGATTCTCCCTAGTCGCAAGTTTGCACCTGAAGTAAAGTACACCATTTAGGGCTATCGGACGTAATATTTGTCACCCGATGGTTATGGTTATGGATATGGTTATGGATATGGTTATGGATATGGTTATGCGAACATTGAATGGAAGAACAACAGGGTAAGCCCTGCTCCACCACTCATGTAGTGTTACTGTGTAAAAGGTACACAAACTAGAGGCCTGTGAAACATTTCAAACCCCATATAAAAGGAAGAAAAAGAAGTGAAAAACAGCAGCACATCAAAAGCAGGTAAACAAGCAAAACTGAAACCAGAAACTGCGGGGAAACTGTAATGTGACAATTTGTCTTTTTTCGAAACAAAAACAAAAAAAACCTGGATAGTTGTTTGTAGTCCCAGTGGTGTCCTTTCTGTACGGTATTAACTCATACATTTCAGCAATTGCCATGGTTGGTGCCAGTGCAACATTTTTGGGATTACAACAAAATCATTAATTACGCACTAATTAATCTAAAAATTGTGTGCAATCAACTTTTATCATATTTTTGAGAAATAAACTTGTGGTCAAAATGTGGTCAAAATTGTTAGAAATCGGTTGGTAAAAGGTAGGGACAAAAGCTACTTTAAGGATACAGTAGGCCGTCTGTTTAATTTATGATTACTACAGTTCTAACTTATCACACCTATTCCTTTCCAGAAATTGCCCAAAATGCAACAAAGCACGATCTTGATAAATTGGAAATAGTCCAGAGCTCAACAGTGCTGCTTCTTCGAGGGACTCGTTTCAGGATTTTTGAAATTCTGGAGGCACCAAGCTGACATCTGACAAATATCTTGACACAGTGCAGGATTTATCAGTATACTGTAGTACTAATTGATCTCTTATAGTTTGTTTCTAGATATGCATGACATATGGTGTACACAGCGACAACGGTTTGCAACCCGTGGGTCACGACCTAACGATTGTTTGGGTCGCAAACGATATTTTTATGACCATTTTGCGCCACTCTCAGGATTGCAATGTTGCTTCTTCAACCTGCTGCAGAAACACACACAGTTGAAGAACAAAACTATGCCACAAAGCATAATCAGACAGATCATAATTTAGTGTTGGCCATTTACATATTAATATTTGTGACATTACCAAGTCTACTGTACATCATTCCACAAACTCTACCATGGGAAGACAAACTACTGTAAAAACACCAAAAAAGACAAAAAAATAAAGAGCTTGTGTTAGTACGCACTTCAATAAATTAACTCTCTTCCTGGCTTCATACCCTCTGTACGCTGCTTGGATTCTGGTGGCTGCCTCATCCTCTTTGGTCGCATCTTCCACTGCGGTATCTTCTTTGGCCTCTTCTCTGGCCTGTTGACCTCTGACCGCAGCTTGGATCGTCGTAGCTGCCTGTTGCTGTTGGGGGTCGCTCACATCACCCATGTTCCCTGCCTGTATACCAGGGTAAAGATTATATTTAATACACGGCAGAGTTAAGAATTTTAGGCTTGATAATTTACTGGGCAAATGATGACAAAGGACATACAGTTGAGGATGTTTTTTACTGGTCAGTTCTGTATCTGAATGGCAACAGCATCATTTAAGGCTCACTGTCTGTATAGTATGTCAAGGCCTACAGGAAGTAAAGGTCACCACCTGACATTAGAGTAAAATTATCTTTGATGAGCAAAATTGTATCAATGGTAAACAATAGACATTTCAAATTCATCAATCATGGATTATTTAGAGAGAAAGAAACAGAAATTCAATCTAGAGTACTTTTCCTTGAATGACCACTCTAGACACAGGCATCACTTTTTAGTTATGTACATGCAGTAGGCTATTACCATACTGTGGGTAGTGTAAGCCTATCTTGACAATGTTGCCAGTGAGCAGTGTTTGTGAGCAGTGAGCACAGGTTTACTGTATCCAAAACCCATCAATTGACTGATATAAAACCTACGTCCCAGATATGATAATTAGCCTCTCAATACCAAAGATAAAGTATTCAATGCGATAATTGCTATGTACAGTAAACAGTGACAAAATTACAAACTTTGACATGATAATAATAACAATCATAATAGCAATTACTAAAGCACCGACAAGCAACCCTTTTTCATTACGGTCGCCATGGTCGCATTGTCGACGACCATTCTCGGCTGGCGATGAGAATTTCTGGAAAAATTAATGCTAGTGGCCAGCCCTATAATACTGTGGCGATCAGTTTTTGCAACTGAAAATTTCACCAATGCTTTACAAAAATAACGAAGGTACCCGCCCGACGCGGTACTACCCGGTTCCTAATTTATTACCCGAATCCTACGCAAAGTGTGATTTTTTTTTGGCAAACCGATGGTTAGGCAGATTTTCCATTGACTTAGTGTGGTTTTAGGCTATCATGTGGTCGAAGATAACAGCAATAACAAATGGATATACCCGGTTCCCGATTTTTGGACCCGTGTAAACACTAATCTATAGACACCTGCATTACATTATCCCAGAACGTAATAAAGTACAGGGATAACAAAGTTTCGGCATTTCCCATACCATTGTTCACGTTTTTTTATGTCTGTCATTTTTTAGAATTAAAAGGGGAAAAAATGTAAAAAAGTGTTCTGCGTGTAAATTTTCTATTGTCTTTTGACCTCTATCGGACAAATGTGGTCATGGCAATGAATTTTAATTTTCTTTGTTTCAAAACATATTTTCATTTGCAGGAAGAAGGTGATGATGGCCTACCAATAGAAGGGGTACCTTTAGACGGGTTACCGTTGGACGTAGTATCCCTTGCACTTGACAGGCCTCAGGCCTTAGACGGAGTACCAGTTGTGAAGGACGACCTGGATGGGATGCCGATGGGTGATGCTGACTTGGACGGTCTCCCAATCACTGCCAGTGAAGATCTTGATGGAGCACCAGGTGAGTCCACTTGAAGAGTTCTGGTCTTGCACCTCCACCCTTCCCACACCTGCTAGTGGGATCCAAGATCCTATTGATCACCTAAGCTTGTCTTTTATGGTCTTGCACCTCCATGCTTCCCACTTCTGCTAGTGGGATCTATGATCCTCTTGATCTTCTAAACTTTTCTCTTCTGGTCTTCCATCTCTCCCACTTCCACTTGTGGGATTCATGATCATCCTGATCACCTAAGTTTGTCTATCAGGTCTTGTACCTCCACCCTTCCCACCTCTGCTAGTGGGATCCATGATCCTATTGATCATCTAAACTTGTCTTTTCTGGTCTTGCACCTCTACCCTACCCACTTCTGCTAGTGGGATTCATGATCCTCTTGATCTTCTAAACTTGTCTTTTCTGGTCTTGCAGTCAAGGAGGAGGAGGATGATCTGGACGGTATTCCTTTAGGTGGCGGTATGCTTGGTAAGAGGCCCGGTTTCAAATCGGCGCCCTCAAAGTGGGAAACGGTAGATTCTTCGTTACTAGAGGAGCAAGCCATGACGTCCTCCAAATGGGAGATGCTGGAGAAAGACGAGGAACCGGAGGAAGAAGAGCCCGAAGAGTAAGTAGCCATGGCAACTGAACATTGTTTCTATGGCAACAACTTGTAAAAATATTGATACCTGGCTTTGCGTATGCATCTGTCGGTCTTGCTGGGACAATATGGTGTGAAAAGCGACCTTAGTCTTTTGCCCTCATGTTTTCTGAGTATGAGGCGAAGAATACATTGCAATACAAAGTGATTGTTTTAATGCAGTTAAACATACATAACTAACACTTGTACACATCTTCAGTCTGTGACGTTTACTCTCACTGTGGGCTTGTTAAGTATAAAGGTTTCATACCTATTCAGTGTATCCTGGAGGACAGAATTTCAATTTCAGGAGTGTTTTCTCTTGGGTTGCAAAATTGTTTCTATCTGAAAGTTAATTTGAACGAAAACTGTTAAATCTGCATTTAAGACGATGGGCATGCTTCAACTCAGAATGGAATGGAATAGTTCTATACTTGTTAAATTCAGCTCTTTTTTATGAGTGTAGAGAAAATTTGTTGTGTTCCCCTCTTTTCGTTTGATTGCCCCGATTGAATCGACTCGCATTTTGAACGATACCTGGCACGATTGGCAAAATTGTTGCAAATTGGTGAAAAATGCTGGCTTAACATGTCTTAGGGGAGCTGATCTCTTATTTTTTTAAATGAGAAATTAAAGCTTTTTTTTTTGTTTGTTTGTTTGTTTGTTAGGGAGGAAAATGAGGAAGAGGAAGGAGGCGGTGATGATGAAGATGATGAGAGCTCTCAGGATGAAGCGGCTCATTCCAAGGAGTCGACCCCAAAGCCCGTAGAGATGACGGAGGAAAAGAGAGCAAGACTCAGAGAGATAGAGGTTAGAAAAGATTGCATATTCATTAACTAACTAATTAATTACATAACCTGTCTTTTAAAGTAACTATTGCTTTATTACATGTGACTTTTTAGATCAAAGATATCCTTAAGACCAACAGTGGGTTCCATTTCCTGCCTTGGAAATAATCTGCTTTGACAAATCCTGCCTGCAGTTCTGAAAACGTTTGGCAATTTTTACAAAATGATGCAACGTTTCAAAACCTTGGAAGTTTATCAAAAAATTACAAGTGGCATATTTCCATACATTAGCTAGTGATGTAACATTGGTCTATAGACTCACGTGTACAGCTATGACAGTTCTGCTCGCAGAATATGCACAGAGTTTTTCTTATTAATTCATTAAATAATAAAATTTAAAAAAAAAATTTATAATAAAATAATAATAATTTTAGATTTATAATAACAAAACCAAGGAGGAACATCATCATACATTATAATTTGTTACTTTTGTAGGTTAAAGTGATGAAATTCCAGGACGATATAGAGGCAGGAAGGAGAAATCGTAAAAGTGGAATAAGCCTTCATGAACAAATACAAAAATATCGAGAGAAGTTACTACAAAAGGTAAATTATTTCAATTTTCTTTTTCTTGACTGCTTCATGTTGATCCTCAAAGTAGGTAGAATCTGGTCATTTGATTAGATTCTGTTTTTTTCTATGATGGCTCACAAGACTTGGTATTTTACTAGAATAGCTGTAACTGACACGATACTCGGAGATATACTATTGCTGCCACTTTATAGATCTACTTGTTAAATCCTGTCATAATATGTGTTTGGATGGATTTTGTTTTCTTTTCTAAGTCATCCCAAGAGAAAACATGATTTTTTTTTATCATAACCATATTTTTAATTTCCGGACTACAAAAGTCTGTAATATAACGTGTGATCCCCCATCATTGTCTTTTTCTTTTCTTTTCGTGGTGGTTGTTACTATTTTACTTTCTTTCGTAAAAACTTCAGGAGAAAACAAAAGAGGAAGAAAGACAAAGAAGCAAGGAGAAAGAGAAGGAGAGAGAGAAAGTTCGTTCGAGAATGAAAGACTACGAGAAGGCTCGAGAAAGAGAGAGGGAGAGGCTCGGAGACAGTTCAGCCGATGACAGCGAGGAAGAAACCACAAAACATAAACGGAAACACAGTCGAAGTCGGTCCCGCAGCCCCAGGAGGAAAGGCGGCTCAGGATCCGGCTCACCCATCTCAGACAGAAGGTCCCGCAAGGGTTCCGCGGAGCCGTCTCCCCTGGCCGCCATCCGAGAATATTCCGATTCTCCGTCTAGTAGATCGAGGAAGTCCAGGTCGAGGACTCCGAAACGCCCGAGCCATCGATCGCGGTCTCCGAGACGACAATCGGGGGCCAGGTCGAGATCGAGGTCGCCCGTCGAATCGAGGAAACGCCGCTCTCGGTCACGATCGCCGAGCAGGAAAAAGAGCAAGAAGAGTAAACATTGAGTTTTTGGAGAGAGCGAGGGAGAGCGAACCTCTGTTATTATTAAGTCGGAGGAAAAATTACCAACTTGACCGTATGAGGTAGAATGTTTCAGGGTTCCCAAAGGGTCGGTCGAGATCTTCGCAAAAGTCTTGTAGATACGTTCGTTAATCAAGAGAAGTATTATCTTTTAGTTTGATACAGAGCAGAATAAGGTCAAGTCACGAGATAGATGACTGAGCGAGTTATGACCAGAATGAGGAGGAGTAGTCCATCCAAAGGTTGGCAGGTGATATCAAGTCTGTTGAAATATTATAAGCAGTCATCTCTCCTCCTAAATGGTTTTGTACAGAGAATTTTCTAACAAATTTGTCGCTAGTCGTTTTAAAAGTCTGTAGGTGGAGGAGGTCAAGAGGTCAAGAGTGTGGAAGGGGTGGGTGGGGATGGGGATGGGAATTGTTTCAAAGGGAAACCTGCTCAGAGCAATACTAGTGTGTCAAAGTGTTATCATTTTGAGAGCATTTATGAAGGATCTGATTAAATTGTACTGTCATCAGCATTCATGACCTTGCATATTTAATGTGATGGGACAACACAAGCATTAAAAACTCAAAGTACTTAAGTCGTATTCCATATGATTTGTCGTAATGATGCAGTTCTGTGATGGATTTAACCAATGACGTGTTTTCATAACTTTTTAAGGTGTTTACGGAAATGTTGACAAGATAACTTAGCACCAGCTGTGGTATTGGTCACCGATTTTTCACGATTTTGTTTTTTTTAAACTACCTACCTAGTATTACGGATAGTAAGATCTGCAAGGAATCAAATGGAGACATGCGATAACGTTGTTCCTTTTTATCAGTAATAGAGCAGTACATATACGTTGTTACTTATGATTGCATTGGTTAACAAAGATCTGGAGCAAATACAAAGGTTTTAGTGTTCAACTCACAAAGAACAAAATATAATATTTTACAGATTATTTTGAAAGCTTGATTGGTCAAGCTAAATTGACGGGTAACAGAGTTCAGAATCTGGAGATTTTGTCCAAGTCATCACAATAAGTTTTTTTTCTCTAATGCTATGGAATGGAACCTTAGGTTGGTGTTACACACACAACCAAACCTTGCTTTAAAGAAATGAAAAACACTGTGGATGGCACATAGAGGTTGGCGATGGTTGAGGGTTCACAGCCTCACATTGATAGAGTTCAAATGTGTAAATAAAATATCTCATTGGATTGATGGAAAACGTTTTGTCATTGTTTGCTGTAAATGTCATCTGTCAGGCTGGTACTGAAAAGGAAGCTTTTCTCTGTGTAGAGACCAAATGCGTTTACACCCAATAGTCATGTCCCTGAAGATTCTTTAGCAGTTGAACAATGTTGATGCATGCAGTTTAACATTTGGATATCTGGTTGCTGTAGAAATCATTAGTTCCTGTGATGCTAGTGTATCTGTGTCTTGTATGCCCCAGTGGTGGCTGGGAAAGTGTTCACAGAAACAGGATGGGAGGGGGTGGGTGGGGGGGATTTCTCTCTGGTATAAGACCCTCATGTGCCGAAGGTGTTGGTCCCTTTCTCTTCTCATGATATGTTTCACATTTTTAGAAATGTAGAGAAAGATAGTATCAAATTATCAGTATCATCCTCGAATCCAGGGAAAGGACCCAAACATTCCCTCTAAATCAACGACAAACAAAATCTTTATTCAAAACAAAGTACTTAGTTTGGGATGCCTGCAGGCGTGCCCTACTTTTCAATGATGTTTTCCTATGCACCGCTATTTCGGTATAATGTCTATCTACTGAAACTTGTCCGGCCAGGGCCCCCTCTTCCAAGAAATACTAAATCTACCCCTGAATACTGCCGCAGATCAGAACTAGTAGCAGCGAGATGTTATACAACTTCTAAAAAGTGGAGGTGATGTTACTGTGTATTGTTTGTTGAATACATATCTAATTGTAGATATGACATCATCAAGTAGTACTGTGACAATGACTCAAGTCACATATTTGCTGTATTGAATAGACCATTAACAAGATGAATGGAAAGTCGAAAAAATTGGGGCAATAGTTTTTGTCTCTCTGTTTGTCAGGGGGGGGGGGGTTGGGGGGACAGGGTATGAGTTTAGTTACATTATAGATCCATCTGTTTGAAAGATGTTAAAGTTACTGGAGCTCAATTCCTGATAGAGATGGCAAACTGACTCAAGTCAAGAATATAACTAGATGTCATTTAGTTCAACATTTTAAAATCTGGTCTTACCATCTCAGTTGTGTTCATAAATAATATAAGTTGTTACCAGAACTTGCTTCCTGGTTAGTTTTGTTTTATACACCTCCATTCCCACCCATCCACCCTCCCTCAATCACATACATGTTCATTAAAGGAAACCTCTTTTCCTCAAAAGTTGATACTTGCATCCTAAGAGATCACTGGTGGGAATCAGTTTTGAAGTTTTCAACTGAAAAAAATGAAATGAATACTTGATATAATAATAAAGGTGCATATTTGTAAAAATTACTGCATTTAGTAAAATTGTTATTTGACTCTTTTTTTTTATCTCTGTTAATAAAATGCTGACAATAATGAAAACTATCCTCTGAGGTCATCATTATTTTCCCTTTCTAATTGTTGTAGTAGAATCAGTCAAAAAGGTTAACCTAAAGGCAAAGAGGACTGGAGGAAGTGAAAGATTAATTAGCACCTCACTTGGCTGATTAACTTGGGTGTTGAGAGCCAAGTCCAGCCCTGGGAAATATTTGTCTCATATGACCAAATTTTTGAAGTCTATGTTTTCCTAATATGCAATTAATGATGCTACCTAATATGCTAATGCAGTATCTTATCCAATGATTCCTGAGACTATAGCTCACTGCCTCTCCCCCTCCCAAAAGACCCAACCCCCTGTCGGTTCGTCCAGTTCTCTCCAATACTCGGTGCGAGAATCATAAAGATTATAATGGACAAAGTTAGGCAACAGATCACAGGACAAAAATACAAACTCTCCAAATTGAAAAAGAAGGGACACTATTCATGAATGAAGTGGGGGTGAAACATGGAATTCATGAAGCATATTAGCTTTGCTAATGTCAACAGGGCGAACTTGGAAAACACTTCTTGGGAGGAAACTTGCTAAATGGCTAGTGTTTTTCCAAGTAAATTGTACCAAGATTTGTTTGATAGTAGTACAAATTTAATCCACCTACAAATATTAAATACCATTTTTATTTGCTCGCCAAATCTGTGGACACACCAAAACCAATACACCAGGTTAGCCTATATGCCAAGTTTCTTAAGTCATATAAACTGGGTTTTTCGGGCGGTAACCGTACATGCCAACAAGCGGGTGTATCGAGTGAGAAACATGGAAATGCGAGGTTTATTAGTCTCGGGTAGGATTAATCTGTCGATGAGCCTGGTTTATCTTTGACCAGGGTTTATCGCCTTCGATAAACCCTGTTGATCGTCTCATAGAACGAACTTTGACTTACACAACTCTAGATAACCAATTGAAGTAGTTCAATTTCTATGACGTAGCGTCTTCCCAAAAGGGAATTTCCACTGATTGCGCAATAGATTACGTCTTCTCCCGAATAAAGTGTTGGTAGGTATATAGGTAGTATTTTTCTCTTTCTTCATTTCTTACCATTCAACCCATTTCTGCAATTTTTTATGGTCAGGATATCAAGAGGCTGTAGTCATAAATATGCACACAGATTTGGAAGTAGAAAAAAATTACGGAAAGAAGTTTGTACTGCCTCCAACTGTTGTTTTATTACCGCGCCTTGATGATACAGGCATCGCTCAAACGGTTTACATGGGCCTAGGCTAGGTCTAACTGCAAGAAGCCAATGACATTTGCATGTATGACTTCTTATTCACTGTGATTGTGAAGTTTACAGTGATATGTAAATGTAATGTCTAACATTAGTTGTACTCAAAGATGTCACATGAATTACAGGTCATTTTATAGTGTCCGGTACATGGCATTATTTGATTTCGACCCAATCCCTTGTAGTGAAATTAATGTTTGGTTTACATGAACAAGACTGCGCCTTAGTTCTTACGCTATCATTTGTGAAATACCATGTTAGATGTCAGTTCAGAATGACGTTCTAATATTAGACTAGAACTAAACTTTGAAAGATCAAAATCGTAACTGGTAACTGAGGGCTTTTTGGCTAAATTAGTACTTCTTGGCAGAGCTCATGAATCACGACTTACATTTCTGAGTTCACTGTTCCAGCCAATCATTTCTTTGCTTGATCATTTTTTATTTGTACAATTTCCCCGTCAGCTCTGTTCATTATGTAACTTAGTCGCACAAGTTCTATCAAATTTAACATAAATTAGAGGAACAGAGAACGTTAGTTTTTACTAAATAAACCACATATATGCAAATTTATTCGAATTTCAAATGTTTTTATCTGAGAAATGATTCTTTCTTTTCATATACAGATTTAGATCATACTGCCGATGTACAGTAAGTCAATTTGATGGTTTATACTTTCAAAAAATATTTTAAGAAATGTTACTTTCATATATATATAGAAAAGTTGGAACCTGTGACATTTTCGCAGGATCTTAGCTCAGGATTCTCTTGAAGGTCAAATCAAACAAAACAGATTGACAAACATATATACAATAAACATGGATGGATAACTAGAATTGAAACAATGACTGAGTAAAGTTAGTTAGTCTGAACAAGAGGCAATGAGATGAAAGGAAGCAGTAGATGAAAGATAATTAATGGTGATAATTAACTATGCACTGCAGACAGACGCAACAATTTATGTTAACAATGGAGGTAAAGTAGGAGGGAATATAGGCAAACTTTGATGGAGCATGTTGTAAGTGACCGAATTCTTATCGGTATGACTTAAGATCTGTTTATTCTCAGTGCTCAGTTCACATGACAAAGCAAGGGGAATAATTTTTCAATCAATCTGGCTTGTTCGTAAGAACATTCTCCAGAATAATCAATATTTTATAATTTATAATTTAAAATTTGGTTTCCATTGTAATCTCTTCTTTTTATTATTTTCTCTCATAGGTTGCACTCCTGTATCCTTTTTGAAGTATAATTGTCATGAATTGTTCCTCTGTATAGATCTATATGTTCTAATAGAGAATGAATTGTCAACGTAATGTCAGTTTGTAATCATGCGATAGTAACAGCGTTTCAACACTCTTGAGCTACTGTTAGGCTCGGGCATCTTTCTTATTGAACAGGGCATATTTTTAATGTCTTGTTAGACCCGTATTCATTCCTGAAACATAAATATTCATACAACATAATATACTACATAATATTTAATTTTCACCTTATTGTATTAATTACGACTGCATTCTGTGCCATGATACATACTATGGGACACAACTCTCCTAGTTATGACCCAATTAACGATAATAATAATGAACATTTGTAGATGCGTTGATATCCATCAAAGAGATGCTGATGGCACGGCGAAACATTAGTGAGAAAAGGGCAAAGCAAGTTACAGACTAAGAAATAAATAGCGAAAGGTAAAAGTCAATTAGAAGTTGCTGAGTTCCAGAAACAGATGCGTTTTTGGATTACATTTGAGGGATGCAAGAGAAAGTGAGAGAGCTTGATTAATTCAGGTAGATTGCTCCAAAGGTGTTAGGCAGCAGAAGCAAAACAGCGGTCTTGCCAGGATGTTCGTATTGTAGGCTTTATGGTGAGAGGACATTCATGTTCCCTTTGCTAAACTGCTAAGGGTATTTTTACTGCCTGATCAAATGTGATGTGTTTCTGTGAGCTTAACATTGAAAACTGCAAAGGAAAATCAACAAATGACACATTCAGGCTAATATAGTACACATAAATGGTGAATTTTAAGAATCAGATTCATATTTATGGAGGGACTACTCTACTCATGAAGTGCTCATTCCTTGATGTATGACCTTTAAGTTAGTTTATTATTATAATGCAGTTTCAGAGATATTGCTTTTTCTTTAACAAGATCATAACAGGGGGAGACAGTTTGAAGGAATCATTTGAACAGGTATGGATGCAGTTATTATTATTATTACACTAGTTATGGATTCAGTTATTATTACTACACTAGGTAGGGATGCAGTTATTATTATAACACTAGGTATGTATGCAGTTATTATTATTACACTAGGTATGATTGCAGTTATTAATACTACACTAGGTATGGATGCAGTTATTATTATTACACTAGGTATGGATGCAGTTATTAATATTATACTAGGTATGGATTCAGTTTTTGTTACTACACTAGGTATGGATGCAGTTATTATTACTACACTAGGTATGGATTCAGTTATTATTATTACACTAGGTATGGATTCAGTTATTATTACTACACTAGGTGTGTATGCAATTATTATTGGTTGCTATTTTCTCTGACATACCTAAATTGTTTGATTTGAAAATAACAAATATTATTATGATTCAAATTATTCTCTGCAGACAAAGTTTGATAAAGCAGCTGTTTGCTGTTGTTAATCAAACATTTATCTTTTTCATCATTTCATGTATCGATTGTCTGTCCTTGAAGTTAAATAGTTGTTAATAGTGATCAATTCATGCATCCATTTATTTAGGTTTTTCTTCACAACAGCAATAAAAAAGAGCACTGAATGTAGTCAGCCTGGCTTAAAACATATTTTAAAAGATTAAAGTGTTGGATTCTGTAGGATCAATCTGGTTATCTGTAGGGTACTGTTACCGATTATGTTAGGGTATAATATTTCCTACATTTTACTTTTTTTTTTTTTTGAGGCATGGCTTCCAAATTTACAGAGAATATTTCCTTTGGTAATTTGGCAATTTTCAGAGATTTGTTTCCGCATTTAGCTTGCCGGGAAGTGGAATGCGCATTCT
>JAAAKB020014806.1:0-14973 GCA_010014835.2 Apostichopus leukothele
AAAACAAAAATGTGATGATTTGTGTTACGGTTGTAGTGTGGACCATCCGAGTCAAATTGAGCACGACTGGTGTCTCACGGCCACGGACGATGAACGCATCGATATGAAATGGATGATGCTGTAAGAAACTTGGACAATGAAGTCATTTTTACGACCAAATATTTGGTTAAATGTCGTGCGTTGAAGTAAAATATTCCACCAAAGGAAAATGTATCATTATGTGTATTGGGCATGTAAGTTAACTTAAGATGTAAGTTAACATTAATGTAAATGATTGGGGTGTAAATAATAGCTAAACAAATATTATGTAAAGCATTTTGTTTTTTAAATGTTATATCTCAATTACAATTTATATACGACAGTTACAATGATGAGAATCTTTTGCAGAAGAAGTAGCCAGAATATCCAAAATAGCAGCGCTGGATATTTTCTTACACCGGCACGGAGTGAGAGTGGACCTGACGATCAAATCTCTCTACACCGGGCGATTGTATCAAGACGTACTTGTTTACACAAACAATCAACTTAATAGGAAGAGGGACATGCTCCTGCGAGGACTTGAGGACTGGGCGGAGGATCACCTCTGGAACTAATGCCGGTACTTTCAACGACAGCTCCGAAGATCTGGAGCTTACCTCATGTACGAGCTTGAGGTCGTATTTAGACGTTCGTTCGACGACGAGGCCGACGAAGCATACGATTTTTAGTATAACAACATAGGAACTTAGTGTGGTGAAAAGTAAAGGCTTCGGCACGTCATGTTTGGGGTTCATGGTTCTGTGACCGTGTGCCCTCACCAAATCCAAAAGAACATAACCAAAACCAACCGAAAATATACCAAAAAGAACCGAAAATACCAAAAATATTTCTTCCAGTATTTTTTTGACTCTTGATTCTAAAGCCAAAGACCAAAAGGCAAGACCAAAAACTGTCTTCCATTATTTGACCTCCTTCATCAATATTCATCGACTCTTTCCCCTAGAAAAAACTGTCAAAACAAAAGAACTGTCCTATAGTTCTTGGCCTCGTCAAAACAAACTTAGAAACTTAGTGTGGTGAAAAGTTAAGGCTACGGCACGTCATGTTTGGGGTTCATGATTTTGAACGCGCCTACTCCAACATGGAAGCCTTCATGGATGATTTCAGAGTCTCGTTTGCAGAAGAAGTAGACAGGTTATTAAGATCAGCATCTCTGGATACTTTCCTACATCGCTATAGCGTGAAAGTGGATCTGACGATAAAAACGCTGTACATCGGGCGCTTGTGTCAAGAGGGGGACGACAGCGGTAATGACACCGACGATGCAGGGGTGTTCGACATGCCGGTGTCATCGGGTGTGCGTGTTTACAACAACAACGGACTCAACAGGAAGAGGGAGATGCTCCTGCAAGGACTGGAGGACTGGGCAGAGTACCATCTGTACAATCGATGCCGGTATTTTCAACGGCAGCTCCGAGCATCTGGAGCATACCTCATGTACGAGATCGAAGTCAAATTTAGACGGTGGGTTGACGACGGGGCGGACGATGCCTACGATTTCGAGTAGAAGTTAGGGTGGTGAAAAGTAAAGGCTTTCGGCACGTCATGATTCTGTGAACGTATGCCCTCACCAAATCAAACAAAAACAAAAACAACCAAAAATATACCAAAAACAACCAAAAAATACCAAAAATATCTCTTCCAGTATTTTTAGAACTGTCCTATAGTTCTTGGCCTCGTAAAACAAACTTAGAAACTTAGTGTGGTGAAAAGTTAAGGCTACGGCACGTCATGTTTGGGGTTCATGATTTTTGAACGCGTCCCCTCACCACTTTTGAAATAAATTAATTAAGTCATTAAGTCATTAATGAAGTCATTAATTAAGTCATTAATTAATTAATTAATTAATTAATTAAGTCATAAAAATAAATTAAGTCATAAAAATATTACGAAAAATATT
This sequence comes from Apostichopus leukothele, assembly GCA_010014835.2. Classification (NCBI taxonomy): domain Eukaryota; kingdom Metazoa; phylum Echinodermata; class Holothuroidea; order Aspidochirotida; family Stichopodidae; genus Apostichopus; species Apostichopus leukothele. Next base: position 1,940 of record JAAAKB020014806.1, read on the forward strand.
AATATTAATCCCTTAACAATATAGTGTCCTACACTATCGTCATTACTACTCTGAAATTCTGCTTAATGGTAGGGTTTAGGGAAGACTCTCTTTCTGGGGGGAGGGGGGGTTCCTTGGCATTGATTTCTCCGTTTCATATGTTATGAGAATTTAAAAATTGTTGGCATAGCATCCTTTCTTCGTTCAGTCTCTGGACCACTGACATAGCATTTAGGAGTAAAATGCTCAGTACACCAAATATATATATACGGTTTCCAGTCTTTCCTCTTTACCTGGTGCAGCCACATACTCAAAAGATTTGTATCTTGCAGTGGAAACCTAGAGAACAAAATGCGTTGCCAATTTTTTTTTATTGTTCTCTAGTTTGTTTCAATGTAGGGCACATATATAAAAGATACAAATATCAACCATTAGTGTTACAGGAATGAATGATCAGGAATGATCATTATGTTCAATGTCATTTGAAAAGAAAATTTATGATAAAGTGCTTCTTTGTTAAATTTCATTAAAAAAGTGTAATTCATGAATAAGTACATCTGTTTCATATGTAATATACACGTATGCAAACAGGCTCCTATGCTTGAAAATATATTGAAAATGACTGCACATTTTGAAAATTCATGGTGGTACTCATTTTTTTTGTCGTTATATTTTCAAAATAATTTCGATCTGTTCACCACCTGTGAGAATATTGACATTGTAGTTTTGGATTATAAAAGATTCCTCAGCAAATCAACAGATATTCTTGCCAGCGGGCCACCAAGCAATCTGCCCTTGCTCACAAGATTTGGAACTCATAAAGTCTGCTTGTGGTGGGAATCGAATATACCTACTTTCAAGAATATCCGTGATAACATGGAAAAATTACAGAGGTGGGTTGTCAATCCCCCACCCCTTCAACCCCTAGTGTTTAAAAACACTATCTTTTATGTCTATCTTCGTGTGTACCATGTTTCTTTAACACCCTAGCACACAATCAGTTCTGTCTAACACTGCCTTCCATGTTAGTCTGTGCATGCAGTTCTCAGTTTGATGTTAATGTTGCAAAGTGGGTAGTTAGTTTATGCTGGATAACATATCCCACCTTATAACAGTGAGAGTGCTAAAAGTTTCATGTATATGTACATTTAGTCACAGTCATCAAAGGATGAGATATTATAAGCAGGTGTAGTGTCTTGAGCCTGTCGTTTTGCCAACAAGACTCTCCGTATATGGTTAGTGAATATTATTACGCCTTACTCACAGATGAGTAAACTTAGGCAATTTTTCCATAGTTACTGTCCACAACATACCTGGCTAGGCTGAGCAGGATTTGGCCTAGCCTTCCTCAAAACTCAGTTTAGTCTACTGGACAGGCCTAATGCTAATGACCTTGCGCCACAATTACAATGGAGCGGATGTGTTGCAAATATATAAATATTTCAATATGTGCACGATTCTAGGTATATTAATAGACTGAAATATTCTAGGCTTAAGTTATAACCTAGGCTAACCTTAGACCGAGGGCAAGGATAAGGCTAGGCCCTAAGCCTATTTCCCTATTACTAGTACGTAGCCTACTTAGGCCTAGGCCTATCAAATTGTTAGTGATTTGGTTATACCAGGACATCATAACCGTCAATTCATGTCATTCTGGCATGTGGATCTTAGTATAATAAGGTGGTGATAAATGTTTTCATTAGGCTTTAGTCAAAACGCATCCGAAAGGACAGAAAACGAAATTTACTCAAATTGCGAGTAAAGTTACATCCCCAATTCTACTAGGCAAATGCGAGTAAATTTACGACCTTTATGAGTATGCTTAAATGGTGTTGGTAGTAAAGTTACTATGTAAGCCTCGTAAAGTTACATCCCGAAAACTACCAGGAAGTTTGTTTAAATGTACTATTCAAACCATAAACATACTCAAGCCATGAGTAAAATTACTATTCACTCAACCATTTATGTAATCTTAAGAACTGAAAGCTGAGAAAACATATTGTAGTTTTGTCAATGTTTTATTGAAACAAATACGTATCAAATCAAACGCATCAGAACAGACAGAGAAGGCACACTAAACACATGTACTCTCATAAAACAGTTAAAGTATTCTAAGACTTGTTAAAAACGATATCTTCCTTGAAAGTACGTAAAAAGCGGATGACTTTGATCAATCTTTTCCGTTCATAATTTTCTTTGCAAGATATGCTTTGGCTAATTAACTTTATGTATTTACTATGACTTATAAAACGACCAGATATAATGACATGAACGATAAACACCATTAATTTCCAATCAATTAAACATCAAAGATTATTTGCTTTCGTAGTACAAAAAACTCTGCTATAGGATGTAATCAACACCAAACATCTTTAAACTTTTTAGGTTTCTCCCGCCCATGCATGTGAACATCTCAAAGGGTTAACATGTTTTGCCTATTGACACTAAATACATTGTTATGATACTAAATTCTAATATGAAACTTTAGTGATTTACTTTTAATATCATCATGGAAAGGTTGACATAAACTTGAAATGATGATCATTCATTGGAAGGGTTAACAATTATACGAATCATTAACATCACTTGTTGAAACAATGAATCACCTACTGTAGAAGCTATCAAATGGAATCCTGGTCAAAGAGTTGCTTTTAATATTTATTTACGATCACGGAGTACTATCTCAACTAAAAATAAAAGATACTTCAATGAAAGAATAAACATACATTGAAACTATGAAAAACTGTTTACAAACTCTTCTTCAGTTACATGAAAGACCTTTCTGAATAAGTTATTGTACACTTTGTGCATGTTGTTCTGTTCTGAGATCCAAGTATTGTTTTAGCCACAACAAGGAATTATACATGTCTTTAGATACTCAAATTCAAAGTAAGTGCAACTGAGTTAATTGATATTTTGAGATACATGAAAGAACCTTTTCAACCAAAGCCTGCGCACTTCTTGTAGTTCTGTGCTGAGCTCATAGTATTGTTTCAGCCAGAAGCAACAATTCCATATTTTATTTGGATACTCAATATCAACGACGGAGTATGTTCAAATGAGAGTGTTTTAAACTTTGGATTTATATGAAAGGACCTTTTAAATAACACACTACATACTTATTGTCATGTTGTGATGAACTCACAGCATTGTTTCAGCCAGCAGAAATGGAGTTTAACATATCTTTGGATACTCAATATCAAAGTCTTAGTGTTGTTTTGTTCTGAGCTCAAAGCATTGCTTGAAACAGCAGCAACAACTGTTTACAATTTTGAATGCTTAATATCAAAGGCAACATATGCACAGATGAGAGAGCAAAGTGCATCAAACATGGATATGCAAGTGCAGACCACAACATTTTCAGCCCATGCAGCAATTATTTATGAAAGAAAATGGAAAGCAACAGTCAAAACCCTTCTTTTTTCAAAAGTTTCTTTGCAATGTTAATAACATGAAAGAAAAACATACACCTAACCTTTGAGAAACAGAATAACCATACGTTTTACACTTTTTTGCTTTCAATAAGTTTTCCATTGTATGGAACTCTTAGTCTATTATAGTTCTAAACATCACAGCTATATGAAGGACCTTTGAATCAATAATTGCATACTTTGTGTTTTTTTCTGTTCTGGGCTAATATCGTTTCAGCCAGCAGTAGTGGAGTTTATCTCCGATACTCAATATCAAAATTAGTGCAAATGAGGGTGTTTTACACTTTGGAGGTACATGAAAGTATCTTTTGAAATAGTGATTGTACACCTCGTGTTGTTCTATTCTTCTCTCCAAGCATGGTTTCTGCCAGCAACAAGGAATTTTTACATTCCTTTGGATATTCCATATCAAAGGCAAAGTGTGTGCAAATTAGACAACAAAGAGCATCTAACATGGATTTGCAAGTAGAGACCAGAACATTTCTTGAGGGGCGTACAGATCTCCTTTGTAACAAACTTTTGGGTGTGCTGTAAGAAGTAAATCTTCCTCCTGAAGAAGATAAAATAATTAAAAGAAACATGAAGTTTCGAACAGTCACAAGAATATATGAAAATAATTCTCATTAGTCTTGAATCAACTCCAACCCTTTTAAACATATCAATGGTTTTCCACATTATTGTTATAAACATATGTTGTGTTTGGTTAATATATTTTTTACAAAGTAGCCAACAATTTATGTTCAGCAATCCCTGAATCAAGTTTGCATTTTGCTATCATAACATACCTGATCTCCAACGAGGTAGGAAGACAGCTTTTCTCCCTTAAAGTAGAACGGTACAAGTACAAGAGCTGTGTGGACCTTTGCTTCTAGAGAAAGTTGAATAAAATATAATGTAGTATGTATTCGCACACATTCCTTTGTCAGTAGAGCTCCACATATTAGAGGTGCTAATAATATTTTAAAGATGGCACATGGACATTTCAAATATCTGAAAGGGGCAAAATATCACAACAAAAAATGTGGATAAAGATTTAATGCTGCAGCTTTTTGGCAATTTGATTTAACCCAATTTGTCAATTTTCAAGTCCTTGTGCAAAAACCTGTGAAAAACTGTTTCTTCCAAATGATCCTGCAAAGTCATTTAAAGAACTAACACTTCCCAAACTCCCTTACCAACAGGCCAGAATAATCGATCAACTGCAATAAAATGATTTACCTCTTATTTTTCTAGCAATTATTTCTTAGATATATACATTTATACATATGGTAATAGTACTAAATATGCATCAGTTACTAATAAGTACAGTACATTCTACGTACAGCCTCATGTATGTATAAGTTGGCAATTGCCTCTCTGTACTTTTTAACAATCGCTTTAGCATTCTTTTTGCTTTGGCAGCTATCTATTAAATATTTAGCATATGCCTCTAAGTTGCTCATCAGAAGATCTTTTGCATGACAAGCATCAACGCTGGGGGTTATTCGCCTCATCTCAATGAGAATCTGTTGTACAAAATGTAGAAGTTCATATTTCAATAAAGCAAATTTGTAATGAGAAAATAAAAAATTAAAACATATTTGTATGAAAAAAAGACGAAAAAAGCAGACACTCCTTGCAGGGTCGTGGAGACATGAAACCATAGAGAAATAGAAGTCTAGATTGATCTTAATATGAAGCAAATATATAAATTGAAGAGAATATTCCACTGTGTATGGCCATTGGACACCATCTCATTCCGTACTCCACTAATGAACATATGGAACCATTTCAAAATGTTGTTTGCATATCCAAACAAGAACTATAATGCAAAAGTGCAGAATGCATATGTTTTGCAAAATGATATAACTGACAACCACACAAAGTAAGCAATTACATGGATGTTACAATAAAGATAGTATTGATTTGAAGACATGATGAACAATATGCATGCAAACTGAGTCCTGCAAGTTCCCTTCTCGAGATATTGTACAAGGTACAACATACACGCACTTAGCCTTTGGTCATGAATGTCATGGTTATAAAAGAAATCAGAACCAAAAAGCATATATCTTCATGATGCATGCTGAAATGTTACTTTCATTAAGAAAGAAAAACAATGGAATTGGAGAACAGTATGAAACACATCATGAGGTTGCAGGGAGCAAATTTTAACTTGTGCTTTTGTAGGAGGAAGGTTTACCTGTCTCTGTGAAAACAGACAAGGAAATTCCCGCTTCAGCTCAGCTACAGTAGGCTTTTCATCGATTATCCATTTTCTTCTTGATTGAAAAGTTATCTCCATCATCTGTGATATCTTAGGATCATTTTGTCGAGCCCTTCTTGCCTCTTCCTGCATTCACCTATGAAAACACAAATATCAAAGAATTGGAGGTGATACCAACCATGCATTGCAAAACAAAAGGCACCACCATGTCCTTCTAGAACAACAAGTCTTGATTGATTTCTTTTATTTTTTAGCCCTTGATTACCATTCTGATGCCTATATGAAAATGATGCAGTTTTCAGAAGAAAAAGGAGAAGATTTATTACATTCATATTCAGCCTGTATCAAAAAAGTAAATTACTTACTACCTAAAATACTTACTTCTTATGCCTCTGAATACTGGCTGTATCATCTACTAATTGGTAATCATCAACTGCTTTGGCCAGTGTCACTCCACTACTTTTTCTCTTCTTTTCCACTGGCATATGCTTTCTCTCATTCCTGAATTTATCCATTAACTTCATTCTCCAGTATTCCGGTTTAAAATAAAAATAAATAATTTGTACATCAACATATTGGATAGTCAATATTGAACATGGATTCCCAAATGCTTCCCCTCAACAGCCTGCCCCCCCCTCTCTCCCTGGCTCTCCATATACCTGTTTATTTGAAACTCCATAATATTCAAACTTCAGTGACCATGTCCCAAGCTCTAGAAATATTACACAAAGAACAAATGTTTTCATCAGACTTCCATAGTATTACTGAAAGTTGTAACTATTTAATAATTGCCAGCAATAACGATTACACTTTGAGCGTCCAATTAATATAGCTCAAAACCAATGTTGGGATTTCTCAAATTTAAGAGTGAAATCGATCAGCTGTCAAAAGTCAAACTAAAGCAGTTTTTCTGCCAAAATATCTTTCAAATATTGATTTTCTTACAACAATTTTGTGGTATTGCTCTACAAATCAATCAATATCATGCCAGGACTCAATATGAAAAAGTATGAAAACGATATGCAGAGAAAGAATTCATTACTGTACTTTTAAATGATAATGATGTCACAATTATTTAATCCTTACTATAATTTGGCTAAGCTTATAATTGTTTGAAATCACTTTTCTCAGTCGTCTGCTGCTCGATTAGACTACAATTTTCGGAAAACACATCAATTTTTTTTCTCATTGTCCTAAGGGGGTTTAGTTGTGGTATAATTGTCGCGTTTTGGTAACTTAAGAATAAATCATCTTGAAATATCCATTACAGATTGTTTTTCGCATCGTGAGCTTTGTGTTTTAGGTGCTATTCGGGTTGCCAATCGCGCTCCTTCGTCGACGTATCGCTGCTTTTGATAATAGCAGTGTTCCTTTAATTTGTTGACTTCGTCGACGCAGCGCTGCTTTTGGTAATTTGTATATTTACGTTGCTCACCTTAGTCTGCATTGTTTGCTCAGTTTGCTGTTCGAATATCATTTCCCCGAGTGAAGTAAAGTATTTGGCATCCTACGTTAAGACAATTTGGCAGCACTCTTCCGAATTGTCGGTATTAAAGTTGTTTACTCATGAGTCATCACGAAGTAATGAAACGAAGTTGTACAGTGTGTAGATTTACACGCCACGGCAGTAGCGGGTCAATTAGTAAGTGATTGATGAGTTGTGTGATCGGCCCTTCAATTTGCAAGTGAACATGTGCCTCAAACAGTGAGCGAATTATGCTATTCTCGGATTCGGTGTGACCGTGACGTCACCGTACACACACTATCCTTAGCCTAGCCTAGAGGTTACACCGTTACACCTGGCGCTGTTCATGTACGCACGGTACGGTAGGCTATATAGTATATCCGAACTTGGCATAGCCTTGGCCTAATGTTTACACCTGGTGCTGTTCGTGTATAACGTGGTGATGTTCGTGTGACTACGGTTGGTGATTGGCCCTTTAGTTTGCATTCAAGTAATGTGCCTCAAACAGTGAGCAAATTATTCTATTCTCGAATTCGGTAGACCTGGTGCTGTTCGTGTACGCACGGTAGCACTGCAGGTAGGCTATCCTAACTTGACATAGGCCTAGCCTTGGCCTAATGTTACACCTGGTGATGTTTGTGTGTAACGTGGTGATGTTCGTGTGACTATTCTTAACCTAGGGCTAACGTTATTTGCATTTAAGTGAACATGTGCCTCAAACACTGAGCGAATTATGCTATTCTCGGATTCGGTGTGACCGTGACGTCACTGTACACACACTATCCTTAGCTATTCTCGAATTCAGGAATTCAGTGTGACCGTGACGTCACTGTACACACACTATCCATAGCCTAACGTTACACCTGTTGCTTTTCGTGTGCGCACGGTAGACCTGGTGCTGTTCGTGTACTATCCTGACTCGACATAGCCTTGGGTGTATTGTCACCAAGTTTTACTATTTTGTTCCTAACAACTTACCAAAACATGAAAATCAAATTCCAATGTTTCGAAGTCAACAATGTGGCCGTTTTCCCTGACTTATGACGCAGCCTTCAGTCAGGGTTTCGAAGTCAACAATGTGGCCGTTTTCCCCGACTAATGACGCAGCCTTCAGTCAGTTCAGCTTATTTTTCATGGAAGGCCAAATGGGCAAAAAAACAAATTCTCATATTTTGTTCTTAGCAACTTACCTTTACATAAATATCACAGAATATTTCCTATAACTCAAATGAAGCTTTTATTTTCGTTTATTGCCCATTTGGCCTAGGTCGATACTAGTACAAACTTTTTATTTTGCAGGTTTGACTCTTCCAACTCGGTGTTTCAAGACTAACCTGTCGTGTCACGGACTGTTAAAGACTTTGCATTGGTGCGTATTGTGATGCCTTGGAAATAAATTTGACATTCGTGTGACCGTGACGTGACTGTACACACACTATCCTCAGCTATTCTCGAATTCAGTGTGACCGTGACGTCACTGTACACACACTATCCTTAGCCTAACGTTACACCTGTTGCTATTCGTGTGCGCACGGTAGACCTGGTGCTGTTCGTGTACGCACGATAGGCTATCCTGACTTGACATAGCCTTGGGTGTATTGTCACCAAGTTTTATTTTGTTCCTAACAACTTACCTAAACATGAAAATCAAATTCCAATGTTCCGAAGTCAACAATGTGGCCGTTTTCTCTGACTTATGACGCAGCCTTCAGTCAGGCCAGCTTAAATGAGCAAAAAACCAAATTTTCATATTTTCTTCTCAGCAACTTACCTTTACATAAATATCACGAAATATTCCGTAAAACTCAAATGAAGCTTTTATTTTGGTTTTTTGCCCATTTGGCCTAGGTCAATACTACTACAAACTTTTTATTTTGCAGGTTTGACTCCTCCAACTCGGTGTTTCAAGACTAACCTGTCGTGTCACGGACTGTTGAAGACTTTGCATTGGTGAGTATTGTGATACCTTTGAAATAAATTTGACATTCGAGATAAAATTGTGTCTCAAGCAATGATACTTCTCTGACACTTGATCATCCACGTTTCCATGGATAAAAATACCAGTTTACTTACATCTCAATGAGATGAACAAATAATAGCTAATACTTCAAGAGGGAAATATTTGTAACTCTGACTGAGCATCCACTATAAGTGACATACTGTGACTGAGCATCCACCTCGCCAAAAAATGAAAGTAACTTTGTGGAGAAACATCATATCTCGAACAGCTCCTCACTGCTAATGGGACTGTGACCTACCATCCACTAACAGTTTCATTCTGTGTGCTTTGGTCAACAAAACAAAACCAAACAAAACCAAAAACAATCCCAGTCTGTAAAACAACAACTGAAACCCATCAATCTCTCACTAACGCAGCGTTTAACGTTACGCGAAAAGGACACGGACCCAAATGCCAACAGAAGCAAAACAAATAAATTACTACAAACCGGCCCCAAAAAGCCAACCCCAAACCACAAAGAGAAAAAATAAAACCAACCTATATTATGTAACGACCACACAACCCCCACACCTACCAACTAACTCACTCCAAATTTCATCCGGGGAACGCCGTCCCGATAGTAGACGACAGGCTTGCGCCAGCGTCTACGAAAGGCAGTGTCGGGAAGCCGTGCATGGTCCGCCTCCATGCGGTCCGCCTCCATGTTCACCGAGCATGTGGTCTAGTGGTAATGACCTGCGGCGGATAATTATTACTGTCCCGTCCGCAACATTTTAAATGTCCCGTCTGCAACACCACTTTTTCCAGAAATATCAATTTCCTAGTCTCATGAGTTGTACATTGTAATTTGCAAGTCTATTGTTAGTTAGAAGGTGTATCCTCAAAGCACCTAGTCCACGCAGTATGAATAGAAACAGGATTAGGGTCATTCAGGATAGGGATTAAGATTAGTGAGAAAGGAGAAACTGGTGTAGTTTGGCGTCTCGAGAGGTATAAAACTGCAGTATATACTGCGAGGATTGGGTGCCTCAAAGCTACTTGCTCACCAACCGCCAATGCCAACCTATCCAGATTCAGAGCAAACCCTATTTTACTTTGACCCTTGAATACCCATGTCCATTTTCCGTCCCGTCTGCAACACACATTATTGAGGCTATTAAAACATGACACTTAAGGCCAAGTAAAAAAAAAGAACCTGTTCATCGTCCAGGATTTTCAGAGAAATCGGGCATGAGGGGTCTTTTTATTTTTCATTTTATTATTCGTATTTCACGATGGTCGAGATTCAGAATTGCCAATCGAGTTGGTAAATATTGATATTGCTGCAAAGGCAACACATTCATCTCACAAAAATGATCACTGTCTACAGTTGGAAAACACAAGCAGAAAATAACTATGATGATCAATTTTCGATTTTTGTACAAAATATGCAGGAAACTTAACCAAAATAGCAAAATGAAAAATAAAATTGGTGAGGCAGCAAAAAACGATGCGGGGAGGGGACGATCAACTGGCTTTCATTTTTACTTGGCCTAATGTTACTTTTCAAAATGATGACTGTTCTCAGTTATTTCAAGAGGGCTGATTCAGAATAAATACATTACACAATCATGTACCCACCTGATTTGCGTAATTATTGTTTTTAATGTGCAAAATGTCCGGTCCGCAACAGAAATACCACGGAATGCCCCTCTAAACGCTTTTCACGCTCCACGAATTCAACAATCGAAAGTTCGACACCAAGTCATAGCAAGAGTCATAGCAAAAGCCAAAGCCGTCACAAAAACTGCAATCAGGGAATTTTACCTTGGTCTAAATATAGCTTTCTTGCTGTCACGGTACGCAACGTAGTACTGGACTGGAGAAGTAGGCTAGGCCTAGGCTAGGTCATACAACAACTACTACTTATAGTACTAGGCCTAGGCTAACTAGTAACTAGGCCTAGGGCCTACTAGCATGGTCCCGCGTCGTTGGATTCTTATCCTAGGCCTAGCCTACAGCTGTAGCCGGAATGTGATTTCTTCGAAAGAGCTGAAATGTAAAAAGTGACACAACCATCGGAATCACTAGGCCTATCTCACACTCTTCAAAATGATATATGGTTGGATCAAATTGCATGAAATACAACACAGGTGCAATTTTGCCAATAAAAGTCAATATTTACGGTCACAGAGGCTGAAAGTAATTTGCCGATTCTCGTAGTTAGGATAACAGCTTAGGCTACGGATTTAGTGTTGCTGTCAATGGGCCAAGTGCGCAAATTGATAGTGATTGACGAGTACTACTAACGTTACTACTAGTAGTAGTAGTACTAGGCCTACTACTAGCCTAACAGTTAGGCCTAGGCCTATGATGTTAGGCTAGGCCAGTCTTGAAACATGATTGCCGCAACGAGGTCTTACCGCTCATTTTCAAGACTTTTGCTGGGTACAGCTTTTTGCCCCACCTAGCTTCGGTGTCAGAACCCTCACATCGCGATTTCGGCTGAGGTATATCCACACTCGGGATTATGCTGTATCGGGACTCTTCCGGCCAATAGATCAGAGACCAGATCTTCTCCATAATCACTTCTAGTAAACTGTCCTTATATGATCCTCAAGTTCAACAACAGTTGGCCTGATGTAGGTCGTGAATGTCGCCGAATCATGAAAATAACCGAGGAAATTTCAATCATAAGATTACGCTGACGATGGGCTAAAACTTTGGTAGAGAGAGCACTTGGTCTTGGAATACAAATAGTATGAAATACAATCTAGGCCTGGCGCGGCTAAAACGACTCGACTATGCTACGTACGTACTGTACTACGCGCCGTATAGGCTAGCTACCGTTACACGGTTTACGTACAGAGCTGGGTAAGCTAGATGCATGAAACATCAAATGTGAGCGCGAAAAACATTGCAGTGTCGCGATTTGTGATTGGTTCATTTTGAGCAATGATTATTATGCTTTTTTAGAAACAGACTCCATGTTCGCTGCAATAGTGTCATAAACAACCAACGTGTTATAGAAATTTCATCAATAATTTAAAATACGCGGCCCTAAAAAGTAGTGGAATTGCAACAATAGAGCAACTAAAATGAAATAACTAAAGTGCCGCTGTATGAATATGCAAATTATATTTGGCAGGTGCGTATCGACCTCCGTGATTCGTTCATCTGCCTACGTGACCATATACAATTTGCATATTGGGGTCACTGGGCTAGCTCGCGATGCAATGGTATGCAAGTTTTTCCTCACGATAGTTAGGCACGAATACTAATCAATTTCAGGTTTCGTTACCTGTATGAAACGACTTAGATATTTCATTCGTTCCTAAACCATTTCAGTATCGCGTGGAGAACAACACCACCTGATCAGTTATCTGAAAGTTATGTTAGGTTGCCTATAAACTCCACTCTTATCTCAAACAAATTCGCAAATTCGTGGAAATAAAAACAGCCAGTTGTTCGAACTTGTAATATTATTATTGTGTAGCCTAGTATTAATATTACCATAGTCCATACTAATCATGCATTGTGTCGTCGTTAGCCTAGTCTCCATACTCCATAGCAACCAATGGTATGGGCCAGGGCAGAAAAAAGCTTGGCCTGCATTTCATGAAAGTGATAGCTGCAAGTAATGGTGACTTTCATGGATTAATTGAATGTTATTATGAATGCTGAACATGCAGCTGTCAAGGTAAATATTGTCAATAACAAGTGATTGGCCTTTCTGTTTCATATTTCAGTGGAATTTACTGTGGAATTTTGCCAACTTAATTTGGGGTCTAGTGTAGGCTAATTATTGCAATCCTAACAATTGAATTTCCATTGGCTATAGGCTTAGCCTAGACCTAACCCCTCAATTTTTTTTATTTAGCCTCTAGGCCCAGACCATGACGAAAATCTGGAAAGGGTTTGGGGGCCGGTGTACTAGCTTCAAAGTTCCACTAGCCTATTCAGGGGAGGTGAAAGTGGGTGGTGGGGCGTGGGTGTTCTTGGGGGTGGGGGGTG
>JAAAKB020014914.1:0-14973 GCA_010014835.2 Apostichopus leukothele
AAATAAAATAAAATAAAATAAAATAAAATAAAATAAAATAAAATAAAATAAAATAAAATAAAATAAAATAAAATAAAGAAGTTAAAGGATATGTCTGTGCAGAGTTCATTCCCATTGTACTTCAGCAGAGATTCTTGAATAGCTGCCTTGGGCTCCATCGTTGCCACGGTGATGTCTCGGACAGTTGGTTCATCAAACAAACAATCATCAACTTCTTACATACCTCATGACTATAACTCTTGGTGTCTTGAAAAGCTATAAAAACAATATAAAACAATTACTCTTGACTTTAAGTTACTCCATCTTCACAAAGAAATATAACTAAAACAATTTGCTGAGTAATATATTTATTTATAAATATTAATTAATATTAATTTATAAACGTGCAGAAAATGGAGTTACATTGTATATGAATGTTCTGTAAATGATGACAGGTTTGATGATTGGGAGAAGAAAGAGCTGTAAGTGAAAAAATAAAGTAAATAAGAGAATGCGCTGCACAATCACTTTGATAAAACTGAAATAGTGCTGAGAGATGAAAGTGAACTTTGTTACTGGCTGAAATGAGAATTGAATGCTGATTAATGTTCATTCAAATGTCTTGTTTTAAGACGACAGTCCACAAACTGTGGGAAACGACTCAAAAATGGGTTTTCCAGACCTTGGCAAATTTTATCTACAGTGCTCGTAGCTTGCCAACTGAGATAGCGTAACATATTTTCAAACATCACGTCCATAGTCCAAGCTAGCTTTCATTGATTTTGGGGTATTGACTATGTGGGATAGGAGCAATCCTCATTAAAAGATCCTGTGCACCAATTCAAAACTCTGGAAGCATATCCGTAGATTAAATATCAGGTGCAGGGAAACATCAACATTTTAACATGTGTCAGAAATACCAGCGTGTATATATATTCTAGGAAATATGACACTGGACCCCAGCAATGTTCATACTGCATTGCACAAATTGAAACTTAGATAAAAATCAGATGCTTCTTCTGGAAGTTACAATAGATAGGGCCTAACTTTAGAATCCGTACCATATGAATGGGAAAGCTTACTAGGGGCTAGGAATTAGGGTTAGTAAGTAGGGAATAGGGTTAGGGGTTAGGAAGTAGGGTTAGGAAGTAGGGAATAGGGGTTAGGAAGTAGGGTTAGGAAGTAGGGTTAGGAATGGTACGGATTCTAAATTAGTACCATAGATTCTTTGGTGCATTATCACGCCATGAAACTGGTGTGAGAAAACTTTCTTACAAAAAAATTGGGAGTCACAACCACAAATGAGCAGGATTTGTTTCTCGAGTCCTATTGTAACTAGGTAGGCCTAGGCCTTTGTTGCTACTCCAAAGTCCAACTCTGTAACATGCCCAAGCCTAATCATGTCTCCAGAAGTCTGAAACAACTATTCTCACCTTAGGTTTAGTAAGGAATACGGCACAGTGTCATCGAAATTTCACCTAGGGAAGAAACTACCGTATTGACAATTCTGTAGCTCATACTTAGCACAGTGTATACATAGGCTAAATTAGTCAATGTATCGTATATAGGCTACACTGTAAGTGTAACGTTAGGCTACACTGTACGCTCACCTGTTGTGTGAGTAGCCAAATGTGACTAAGCTGTGTGGGAAGCCAAATGAATAAGCAATGTTCCTCCAAGATTAGCTATTTAACAACATATTATTCATAAAAAAGTAACATTTACCATTCGAACATTTCGTTATGATCTACATGAAAGACAACCTACCGAAATAACATATGGTAGTTTTAAACTGTGACAGAAGCTCGTCCAGCGGAAGTACTGGGTAAAACTATTCCCAAACTATGTATCATCGTGCAACTGATACATATGCAGGTCATTACTCTAATTTTATGGTACGCCATTTGAACAAATAATGCCGACTTTTAGCATATATGATCAATGATATAATAGTTCGTCTATGATTTATGAAATCGTTATCAATCTCCAATATAAGTACTACCAAAAAGGTAGTAAGTTAACCTCGACGATCTAAATCAGTTTTTTTCATGTGTAGCAAATAATCACGGTGACAATTATGACGAGTTATTTTACCCCACATATCAATCCAATGACTCAGAAATCAAAGAGAAGGCCGTCATGAAAGGAAGGGAGGTGAATGTGGTGATAGAAACAATAATAAATCAAACGTACACTATTATTTACCTCCCTCAGCCATTTTATTATCGCTCCTATTATACTTACAATATCATCACGGTAATTTATGGTATCATCAATGAAGTTGGTTCTTTACAAGACTGCCTAAACTAATACGTCATTTTAAGGATAAATTCAATTACAAGCAATGACATACAGTACGATAGGAACATCTTTTTGTAGGACTACTACAAAAATACGTTGAATGGCATAAATGCTTTTGATCATATAATGAAATTGATTTAATTGTAGAAACATGGAAGAACTTGAAACTTATGAAATTGGTAGCCTAATATTTATTGATATCAGGAGTAATGACTGACATCATGTTAATGTATTTTTTATATTCATTACATAAGTGATAAATAAAACTACATGGGACAGAGGGCAGTAGAGGACATATGATTTATGAAATGGAAACATAATCACGCATGTTTGTGGTGTCATGGTAAACTATTATTAAACAGAACCTGACGCATGGTTTCTAACACAAGCAACTTCACGAACCTAGTAACAAGTAAAAACCACGATGTTCGGCGAAGTAAGAACTGCGATAGAAACGGTAGAGCTGGTTATAAGTGAAAATGTCTTCCACAAGTGGGCAGAATTGCCCCATACACAATGTAGTGACGAAGGTGTCGATAATAAAAGGTAATACTAATGATGAGTTTCTCTCTTTACTACCATGTTGTGCAGGTACCAATTCCACTAAATGCGCAGTTAAATAGTCTGCGAATTCGTGATTACAGCGACATATGTTCGTATACTTCACTGTTGTTACCTTTAACTTATTACTTATCATGTACTGACAACTGTCATGTAAAATTTCTAATTTCAGCAGTTGTGCGCACTTGCCAAGCTGTTTATAAGCTAGAGCTGCAATATCATATTTTTGCAGTGTTGGTCAAGTGCTTCCAAGGATCCCAACTTTTGAACAGACATTTCCCAAACTAAAAATTGTGAATAAGAGGTAAAATGCAAAATGGACATTATTCACCATTATTTTTGGACTGCAATACGTCAATTTTATCCTAACTTGAACTGATTTGAAGACATTGGCCCTCCCCAAGAAAATACTAATAAAAAGCGCCAAAACAAAATTTGCATAGCCATGGCCTACCGTAGAGCTGATGTAAATCCGGTGATATTTTGGATCCAACCTAGGTAATTAGGTCCCCATGTATCAAGCATTCTTACTCTTTTTTTTAGTGCACAACAAAACTTTATTTATGATATATATTTTCTTTTTTTTCCTCTTCAAATAAAACAGGGACATTCATCAAAGTTTTAACTTGAAAGTTACACCAGGACAAGTAACCGTCTCTAATGCTTGCCATACGTCAAAGACGATCTACCTTCTTCCCTCCAATGTACAGTTGGTACCTTCAGCATATTCCACCGTTGACTGGGTTAAAGGAGACGGCTTACATCTTCGATGTAAAGTGTCCTGTTCAAGGTCCGATGTAGCGTCAGTTAATGGTGACATGGCCAACCTGGGACAACTCGAAACAGATTGCAATAACGTCTTTCTTATCTGTAAATCATGCGGTCAACAACTTACCAGTAAAATGTAAGCAATTGCAAAGTTTCCAATTCTGTTTACAGGAAAATAAATTCTTAAGTTGCTATGAAAAGTTTAAACACTAGACTATTAAATAATACTGTGACCTTCCTGATTTTAACGAATGTTGATTGTGAGAGCGTTGTGGTCAAGTGATTTAGGCAGTGGACTTAGGCTTCAAGGTTGGAGCCCGGGCCAGATCATTACATTGCACATGTCCTTGGGCAAGGCACTTTATCTCCATTGCCTCTTCTCACCCAGGTATATAAATGGGAACCTGTGAGATCAACTGTCAGTTGGGCGCTGTATAGCTGCTGCCATGTGAAGTGATTGTCTCTATGTTTGACAGGCTATCGTTGACCAGGGTAATATTGTGATGCGCCTTGAGCACCGTTTTCTGTGGATATGTATGCGCTTTATAAATCATACTTATTATCATTATTATTAGATACAGAGCTCTGAATCATTGATATCATATCACTAACATTCATCGCTGAATAGAACACTTCTAAAGCTGGATTATTTAGAAGAATCAAGAGGACTTACCTGTCAAGATCAAATTAGAGACATCCCCCTTGCCCCCCCCCCCTTCATAAAATAATTAAATAAATGAAACACAATATTAAATTTGTGGGACACAGAATTGTTGGACTGTCAGTCATATATGCGCACTATACTTCAATAGTTTGATATCATTCTGTGTCTCTTAAGCAGGATATACTTTTTCAATCAAGCAGTTTTTTTCCCCTGATATTTGAGTAAGGGTATCTTTTGATATGTAGTGATAAATTTATTCAAAGATAAATATACTGTAAGGTTGAATTAAACATAGCTAAGACTGATCGATTAAACACATCATTAGCAAAACGTAAAAAAAATTCTAAAATGAGTCACTATGGAAAAGACAAAGTAGTTTGTTTTTTCAACTTTCAGATTTTTTCCATTCAATTGTTAGAAAGAGGATTTCCCCTTTGCCTTCTGACGATTGGGATGGGATCTCGGAGGAATTGTGGTGCTGCAGAAGTAAAGATGTGGCTGGCGTACCACCTGACTTGAAGATGTCTCCAAATAGAGAGGAATGCCTCTCGGGGAGTTTCGAATATGTTTTGTCTATTCCTCAGTTCTTGGAGCAATCGGTCGTTTTTTGCGATAAAGACTCTGCTAGATCTAGCAAGAAGGTAAATGGAAATGGTAACATACTCACCATAAACTTTGGCAGATGTTAGAACTGAAACATGGATGAACTCTAACAAAACTCTTTAACCAGAGATGTATCCAGCCCAAGGACATTTATGTAACCAGCCGCCCCTGTTGAAGTTTTAAATTTTACCATAAGTGTATTTTGAAAATGAGACGGTATTCATTGTTCCATATTTCCATGGGTCCCCAGTTGAGCCTAGACCCCCAGGGCTGTGACCCTCGACCCCACCCTGATCCCCTCCTTATCAGACCTGTCTTTGACATATTGTGATGAACATAGATAAATCTCTTTCTCCCTTCTCTTAATTAATGGGGCCATCAGTGCTAGTAAATTATACTGTAAAAACAAAACAGCGGAAAAAGAAAGAAAAAAGGCATCCTTATTGATTTGAATGAATGTCAAAACACTCAATCTTCTTTCCTTCAACAGTCTTACAAAATAGTCAAGCAAGTGGACTGTTCTCGATGCCACAGCAGTATCGGAAACAGCTTGAGAGTAGGTACGTTGAAATACCCCAACCAGTAAACGGGTAATGAATTAATTCATCGGGAATCCTAATTTTTTGTTTTGTTATGTTTTTAATGCTACCCATTCAATAATATTATCTTATAAATCTCCTCTTTGTTTGATCTGCTTTTACCCTCAGTTAAAGGTTTGTAGGTTTCCTATCACCAACAAGTTTTGTCCAACTTCATTATCAAAAGATCTCTGTCATCTCCTATCCTTGAATGCATCCCTTGGCTTCCCCCTCTTGCATGAAATTTTGCACCATAAAAATTGTCTGATGTTCCTTTTATTTGGGAACATCAAGTCCAATTTTTACATACTTGCTGAGGCTTTCAGACTAGATGAACTGTTGCTTAATGACTTAATGGCAGTTTTTACAGATTTTAGTTTTTGGAAATTGTCTTTTGAAATCCTCGCATGCATAGGGATGATTTCCACAAAACAATTAGCATAATGATAATGTTAGTTTTTATTTTCAATGATATTAAAATAATTTAAATCCCTATTTATAAATGAAATTCTGCACCATAAAACTTGTCTGTGTGCCTTTTATTTAAAAATCTCATGGGAAAATCCGGTCCAAGTTTTACATGCTTGCTCAGGCTTTAAGACGAGATTAACTGTTTATTAATGGCATTTTTATTGACTATTTTTATAAATTATTTTTGAAAACCTCACCTGCCTAGAGATGCAAAAAGCTTATGACTGGTATTGTAGTGGTCCCTAATTTGAACTCGTCCTAGCCAATACCTTTCTTTGCTCTTGAAAAAAATTTTATTTAAAATTATGTAGTCATGTTTGCTGCTTCAGAGTAAATTAAACAAGTCTTTTATTTCTGTTCACAATGATTTCAAAAAAATGATGAGCATAACCATAATGTTAGTTTTTATATCAATGGTTTTAAAATAAATTAAATTGCCATTTATAATAAGGCTCTTTCTTTTCTTTTTTTTCGGTTCAATACATGGCTGAAGGAAAGACAGACTCTATATCTTTGTGGAAATTCCAAACAGCCCTCATCACGGATGATATAAACTTATCAAGGTAACTATTATAATCTTACTCTTTCCGTCTTGGTATCAGTTCATAGCAGTTCTCATAGCATCAGATCTTTGGGGCTCTTTTATTCCTTTCACAGATTTGTATCCTAATGCTGAGGTTAGGTGTCACTTAAGCCTTCAGCAGCTGTAGTAGTTTTATTCCCGGTTGCAAGAAGGTTTCATGCTTGTGCTGTCCCAAGATGATAATAGATGAGTTTTGTGGACATAACACTGTCTGCACACTATAGGGATGTTCACAATGTTATCGAAACAAAACCCCTGTTTTGTGGAGGGGTGGAGGGGAGCAGAGGAGGGGCATCGGGTGCCACCTGCTGCAGTATTACCAGATGCAAGAGGTATCGCATGACCTTCTTCAGGCATTATGTATGTATTTTTTTTAGATCCTCCTGCAAGCAGGAACTCGCGAAGAAGCCTCATTGGCTTATCAAAGCCGCAAGTTGACCAAAATCAGTCTCTTACATTCATATTTAACGTCCATGATTATGAATTGTCAATTGTCAACAACTCTGTAACTGGACGATATACATTAATCTTGGAGTGACTCGAACTCGGGACCTCATGATTGTAAGGCACCGGCGTTAACCACTGAGCTAACACTCCGATATGTTAATGTTAATGTTATTCCATTGCTTTTATAAACTTAAATAACACGACCAAAATATGTTCTTTTAACTTCATATATAAACAACAGAGCAGCATTATTTGTTATTCAACAATGTATGTTTGTCCTTGTCAAATTTGAAATGTATTTGTTTGTTAACATGTTATTTGATACCATAAAAGTCTTGTTTTGCCATTGAGTATTAGACTGTAATCCAGTCGCTTTTAATTGGTGAATCGCGCCTTCAGTTGTTGAACTCAAAGTCATTTTTCAAAACTTGAGCCAAAGACTAAAATTAAAATGTCAAATGTTGCATTCTGAAGCATGTTTGATTGATAACTCTGGTCTATAATTAGGTATAAAAGCAAGGTTGTGCTAATAAATACTATTGAATTGTAAACAAATCCCCGAATGACCGTTTCCTTCTCCAAACAGACGATGGTGGGGCATCCCTGCCACACCCGTTTGAGCATGCAACTGATGGACCCATCCCCCCATCCGCACCAACACGGGCCAAGCAAAAGAGGAGACAGAATGATGAGAAATGAGGAAATAAGAGAATGACATTACATGTCTGATATTTATTTTTGATTGACAAATAATATTAAAGATATTAGAAGATACATAAACCTTGCAAAATCCATGATGTATATCGATTTAGAAACTTTAATTCAATAAATGAAACAAAAACAAAGAGTTGTTCCTCTTTTCAAATACAAAAATAAGTTTAATCATCAATTAGTTCACCAAATTACAGTAAAAAGCTATTAAAAACCCCAAAACACATTCCTTATTGAATAGATTTTCAGAAGCCTGTAGACATGAAAGATATAGGTCTAAAAGATTGTTGAAAATATGTACATAAATATAAAAGAGTTACAAGATGCCAGGAAAAAATGTTAAGTTAAATACTTTCGCCGTTGTTTACATTAATATAATGATTTGAAATATGTCGATCTAATCATTTTGACAATTTACAATGGGCATAATTGTTGTGATTTGTTTGAAGGACACACAAACCCAACCATCACCATTGGGCTAGACAATTGTCACGAACAACTCACCCTAACCCTCCAACTAAAGAAATATGAAACACTTTAAAAATGAAGTAAAGGCCCTTCCAACCTTTGAGCAGAATACATATCTTAGTCATTTATAGTAGTATTGAAAGAAATTACAAGTACAAGAAATACAAGTACAAACCAAAACTCGCAGCCTCTGCGAGTCCTGAAAATTTCTCGTAATCTGCGAGCGAACCCTAAAAGTCGCAATTCTTGCGAGCTCAGCTGTTTCTCGCAACTGCGAGCTGGACTGTTTATCGCAAATCCTGCGATCTTTGCCACTTCTCGTTAATCGTTAAAAGCGACAGTCATGGTAATTCACAAGATCACTCATTCGGCGGGTATGATACAATATGTAGTATGAACATGTTCACTTACATCTGAAACTGGCAAAAAAATATAAAAATAGTAATGATAATCCCAAAAGTAGGCTAGTTTAAAAATCTCAAAATCAAATTAAACAAAGTAGAAACCCTTTTCTTCACTAGAAGAGTCAGAAATAAACTTTCCTTGGCTCGTATTTCAATAAATCCAAAGCCGGTGTTGACTAAAGAAATTGTCACCTGCATTATTTTAACATGAAATTCTATTACTGTATACCTACATATTGAGTAAACTACCTAATCACTTTGAGTAATTCTAATTCGCGACAACCAAACATCTAGCATGACGTATTCATCGACAATTTCTATGATCTTGTAACATTAACTAGTGGTAGATTACGATTTATTCTGTATGGCAATCACTTATAGTTAGTCGTGTTGTGTATAACAAGTATCAATGTTGTAACAAGAATTGCATATCACGTATCCTATATTAGTATACTAAAATTAAAGCATTTGGATTGATTAGGTAAATATTGAAATTACGTATGCGATATATTATGATACCACTTCACGAGCCTACTTTTGTCATTCTTCATGAAGATATGTGCATAGAACTGTAAACATGTATATTCTTTACTAAAATTCAATTAGGTCGGATACTGAGCTACACACTATATAAAACATAAAGTGCGCCACCACTTTTACTGATTGGAATAAAAATCTTACCAAATACAGACAATTGGAAACAAAACTATAGGACACGGAGACAGAGACAGTTATGGACATCTGTTCGATAACAAGATGTTTCATTGCTAACAATAGCTGTCCAATACGAATTATTACATTGATAGGCAACAACATAGTCTCGAATAGGCCTAAGCTGTTTTGCAATCTGCCATGCCGCGGACTCCATTGGCTTGAGACAATCATTCCGACGATACCATGGGTCACAGAGATTACGTAACAACAAAGTGTATCTCATTTAGAGATAATAATAATAAATAACAATAATCAGCAGTTGTTTTTACTACGCTTAAGCTACAACGTATGTGGGAGATGCTTGCAAGGGCTTATGAATTACAACTTTCACTTTTTTTCAACTCAATTCAACAATTTTAACTCAAATTGTGAATTTTTGTAATTTAGAAAGTCATTTCAGTTGGGAAAACCATAGATTGTTCTTGGATGGAAAACCCATCTTACTAAGACACTGCAGAGGTTTGAACCCGAACCTCTCGATTGCTAAGCTGACTCATAGTATTGTAACGTTTACTCAGTCTAAGATTCCGGGGGCGCCTAAATATTCCCTACTGAGGACTGGTGGTGGTATGGAAACAAATGCGGCTTTTACGGTTGCGTGTTAGTAGCGACGAGCCTCGAACCTCGCTATTGCATGCACAGAATATAACACATAGATAAACGGGTAAAAAACGAACGCTGAGATTTCGTAATCTATGAAAACAATCAGCCACAAAACATCGGCACGAAGCCTTCAAAATTAAATAGAAAAACATGTACTTAAAACGAAAATGGTTACAAACGAGGTCCCAAAACCTGAAACCAAAACCTGAACGATTCAGAACGGGAGCGATGACTTACTTGAAAGTCTCAAGATCTGATCCACCTGAACTGATAGACAGAAGTCACGTGACCTGTAATACGTCACTGTCCACATGGAAAGCACATGTGGCTAAACACGGTGACATGTAGCCTGAATAAATAGAGGGCGACAGATATGATGACCAACGGCATCACTGAACATCACGAGTTCACGACCGCACCTAGTCATAATACCAACTATAGGATAACGTTAACATTTACTTCCCTTTAAGGAAGGAAGTGAAAGTAATTATATAAATATAATTGGATTTATCGGGGTAAATCCAACAGCAATCGATTGTAGCCAAGAGGAAATGATCTCAGTAATCCACTCCCGATTGCATGATTGGTAGTTCCATTGACCAAACAATATTAAACTATATATATATCAGGGCAAGTTTTAATGATTTGTTATATAACTACTGCAACCGATTCACACAGAGATTACAGTAACTGCTTTAAATCTTAAAGATTTGTACCACAGTAAATACTGGATCGTGGTGATAAATATGATCAATCGGTAGCATGTGATATTAGGTTTGCAGTGAGAACTGAGGATATGTGAAATCCCAACAATGCATCAATTTACTGGATTTTTGGGTTTACAAATATCCTCAGTTCTTATTGCAAGCCTGATAGCACATGCTACAGATTTATAGTTTTAACTTTGGTACAAAACTTTAAGATTTACAGTAGTAACTGTGCTCTCTGTGTGTATCGGGTGACTACTGAGATCTTTCAGTTATGCTCTCTGATATCTGGGCAGAAAATATTGTGTGAACGAGTTGTAAGAACCCAACGTTGGGATGAAACTATTCCAATTCATAACTTATAACTGGGTGGAGGGGGTCGTGTAGGGAAGGTGGATTAAGATTTGTCATATTTTGATGTTGATGTTGCTTTTCGTACACAAGGGAGTGTTACCTTGTTAAGCCCATCAGGGTTTTTTAATGAACTTCATTTCACAGCATGTAATTCATTCGTATATATTCTTTGTTTTTCTCTGGTACAGTTTTCAAGGAACAAATAAATTCATGAAATAAATGAAATGACATCTTCAGATAAGTTATTTGCCACACGATTCAACCAGCAAGCGTACCTTTAAACAGCTAAGTCTGTTTAAGAAAGCTGTACGTTGTTTCAAACAAACAGTGAATACTAAGTTTTAAACGTTGTATTTCGTAAATGTCATGTCAATTAATATAACACTTATCGATCACTTAAGCAGTTTCTCTTCAAAATGCAAGATTTTAATGAGATAACGCTACATTATCAAGTCAACATACACTTCTTAGTCTTTCTTCATACAAAAAGTGATATGTCAGACAGTATCGAAGTTGATATATGCTAGTGACACTGTTTTCACTGAATCTCATAGAAGACATTATTTAATATGTAGGAACTTGTAAAACAACAACCTCCTCCATTTCCTTTCCATTTCCGACTGCAGTAAAACGCATCGTTACAGAAATATGTATAGATGAAATAGAGGGAAGAATAAATACAACGCTAGCAAGGCAGTCGGGCGTCATGTATAATGGTTGATTTCTTTCAATCTCAAACATATCCAGTTCAATATCAGACTAGACAAAGGTCTTATTTTGAGTGAGATCTGTAAAAACGAAAGAGGACACATGAACTTGCAAGTAGTGGTTGGTTTAAATCATGGGTGATATTACAAAAACGTTCTTGCAGGAACTTTCAGACAATTTATCAATGCAATATTTGTATGTTCTCAGAAGTCAGGAAATTCCATACTTTCGCATATTTCCGTTACTAAGGGCAAAACATTGATCAAATATTTGGGTTGTTTATTTGAGATTTTGCTTCCTCTTTCGCATCCTTTGTATTACATTTACTTTATCGGCTGCAACTCAATTAAAAATATATTTTGGTTTCCATAAATATCGTTTTTTTTGAGAATATTGCTTCCTCTTTCGCTGTTCAATAAAGGTAGCTAACATTAACATGACTGTGTTTAAGTCATGAGTAAAATAAAATATGCAATTCATTATAGACCAAGGAATCATTCACGCTGTAATTGTCTTTGTCGTTTGGCTGATTGCGTATGTTCGATTGCGTTGTAACTACAGTGTGACAAGACGTGGTACGATGGCTTCATGGTTATTGATTGTGATTGTTGGCGGTTGGCTGGGAACATCGGTGAGAAGTGAAACATATGGCGAAAAGTGTTTATATAGTTATTCAGGTTAGTGCAAACATTTTTGTTTTTGTATTTTTGTTCCCATTACTCGCAGATCGTCTCTTTATGTTTAAGTTCAGCCAGTCACGATTACTTAAGATTCTTTGCGCTTTGGCACTTCCGAGTTCGATAGTTGGCACTATCGATACAACAAAAGAGATACAAGAATCACTAAGTTCGTTATACCCACTGGTTACTTATATTTCGTCGACACAAAGGTATTGACCATTATATTTAATACGTAATATATTAATGTTATGAATCAGGAGTTAGTGGTTCATCAACAAAATCATTCTGCCACGTTAAAAATTAATTTTTTTGACAAACACCCCACACGGTGAATGGAATGTTGGCAACAAATGGTCACTTTGAAAATAATCTTAACTTGATGAGTTTTCGGAGTAGTTCTGTTTAAGTATTTATCTAACATATTTGCTGACTTATATTAAGTTAACCTAATTGACACCTAAATTTGATCTAATTCTGATGATACCGTGCAAGTATACAAGGATAGAGGAAGGAGACTTGTCGATAGCTCGATAGCTCGATAACTCGATAGCTCGATAACTCGATAGCTACATAGCTCGATAGCTCCATAGCTCGATAACTCGATAGCTACATAGCTCGATAGCTCGATAACTCGATAGCTCCATAGCTCCATAGCTCGATAGCTCGATAGCTACATAGCTCCATAGCTCGATAGCTCCATAGCTCCATAGCTCGATAGCTCGATAGCTCGATATCTCGATATGTCGATAACTCGATAGTTTGGTAGGTCGGTAGGTTTAATCAGCACTACGTTTACTTAATAACATAATATGTACTTATTATATTTTTGCTTCTACTTTCTACCTTTGACTTACAGGAATGATTACTAATATCACTTGTTGGCCAAACCCTCCTCGGTACAAATCAGTTTTACACCTACATGTCGATCTCCTGTTCAGTAAGTTTGAAATTATACGTTACACTATTTTACTATGTAGTTAAAGCATATATCAAGACAATGTATGTCACATCAGGTGGGTTTTGTTCGCCTATTTAGAGACAAAACTGGCATAAATTTCAGGTGAGCATTTTTTAACATTAACATATCCTTAAATAAGCGCAGAATATATATTGTCCTCCTGGCATACAACAAAGAACAACTGCACAGCGCGACGGCAGTACAATATACAAAATAGCGGAGTGTTCATTTAGATGTATACAGTTGTTTATACTGATTCGCTTTTATCTGACATTTGTAAAGTACAAGCAGTTCTTATCATGAATACTGTGCGCGCACTTTTACTGGGATGTACGCATATGTTTTGTTCAAGTATAACTGGATATCAAACAGTTTCGTGCTAAACAAGGATACAATAACAATAATAATGTTAAGGTATACGTAATTGGTCCAAGACAACAGTTTGACGTCATCATACAAAGTTTAATGTATTTTACGTTGCGGCAAGGAAGCACACTTTGTCTGCTGATGTCAATGATTAAAAGCAAAGCTGCATGCCGTGTTCAAAAGATTTGTTATTGTTTACATTTGTGGTTTGTGTTACTTTACTTCATAATGTTATGTGTACAGGGGTTTTGGTTACACTAAGCCAATTACAAATGTTAACAACTTGATAAATGTCTATACATCAAAACGTGAACATATAATACTTATGTTAGTATTAATATATGAAGACGTTTCAGATATTTTATCATACATAGTTGTCACTCAGAGTTTCAACATTGTAGAAATCCATTTGTCATGCTGCCCATTTTTGAAATGGTACGTTCCAAAGCGCCGACTCGTATAGAATATGCCATGGCACTGAGAAACTTTTATAGCTTCAGAAAATCGAAATATTACGATTCTCAACCTGTTTTTACCCTCTTTTTTTTTAATTAGCCAGATCCGTCGAGGTACTTACTGTAACAGGCTACTTGAAAAATGAAAAGACTGGGTTTATTCTCCCCTTTCTTGCGTCTGTTTGCGATCTGTCTGTAAGTTTTTGTCCGATTTACAAAGGAGGTGAGTTAAACTTTAATCGATATTACATCGTAACAATTTGAACTGTTCATTTTCATTTCCTGCTAACGAGTCCCTTTACAAAGTCCTTTAATTAATTAATTACAGTGTCCTTTAACATGAGTGAAATGAAAACTAAAAAGTTTATCAGGCCTGTTACAAGTTCGAGTTATCAAGAATAATACGTTGGAAGACGTGAATTTGCAAGTCACTGCGACACAGAGCTCTGTTAAGAAGATGAGCCCTCAACAATAGTCGTAAATGTTTAGTTCGAAATTGATTTCTTTCGGCTGATAAACGTTGATATATCAAATGTGTTTCTATAGTTTTATATACTCCAAACTGCCCGGCCGCGAATATTTTTTCCCCAAACTGAACTGACACTGAAATTATTCCTCGATTCTGATTGGCTCTCAGCGAGCCAATAGGTTTCCGTATAGGTTTCCGTACGTATAGGTTATAAGGCTATATACAACTAGTTAACAAGTCAAAGGACACAGACATATCGACAAATGCCTTTTTTGTGTACACTCACTGGCTGGCACACACTTGCTCGCCGTCTTCATGGCCACTGCATATTCGACTAGGCCTAACATGATTCATTGACTGAATACATTTTGAATTTATGATTATAAAACTAAAAGTATCGCAACTCCGAATGTACACAAAC
>JAAAKB020015024.1:0-14970 GCA_010014835.2 Apostichopus leukothele
TGTTTGATATCTTTTAGGTATTTATTTCTGTACAGCGCTTTGAGATTTTATTGGAAAGCGCTTTATAAATAGCACATTATTATTATTATTTTTATCGTTGTATTGTGGGGTGAACTAAATGCACACCAAATACATTACTGTAATTATTAACATATCTAGGTTTTGCAATGTATTTAAAAGACTTACACATCTATATGTTAAGTCTTTTGAAGAAAACCCAAAAAAATTTGATCGATTTTCATTTAAGAATCTTGTCGAAAAGTGTTTCGGTACAATCATTCATCATTTTCGTTTCATATATTTATCACCAGTGTAAATATTTACATTTACAAACAGGAGATCAAAGTCTACGAAATATAAATATGTATAGGCTAAATATTATAAATATTATAAATATATATAAATATTAATATAAATATTAGAAAGTAAAAGGTTAAAAATAATGGGTTCAGGGCTTCAGTCGTCAAAAATAGTCCACAACAAAAGTATTTGCGTGTGAATAAAGATTGCAGAACAGTGATTGAAAGGAGTTTTAAGTGATTATATTCTCTAGTTTGGTGAGATTTGAGGATTGTTGAAATTTCTATTTGGCTTTAACTACAAGACCCTACATTACAGAATATTGATGTTTTTCATGGCTTTGAATGTTCTTGACATCCTGATGAACTCAGCTTTTACAAGAATAAGCCATGATTATTTGATTAAAGTGAGATCTATCCTTAAAAAGCAGATTAAGTTATAAAGTATTGAATGCACTTGTAAAATCAAGAAAAAAGGGATTTTGATATGGGTATTTCATTAATACTACTTCAATGTGACACGATCACATGGACTGATATACACAATATTTTCTGCCTCTTTTGGTATTAATAATGGACTTTAGCCATGAGAATATCCCATTAACAAACACATACAAGGATCAACAACAAATATCACAACACAACTAGAGTTGAAATGTAACCATCTACCCAAGATGGCCACAGCCAACAATAACACATGTTAACAACAAATAATAACAAATAACAATAAAATAACATAACATATATACATAACATATATTTTACATATATTATTTGTTATACATAACATATATTATACATAGCATATATTATACATAACATATATAATACATAACATATGTTTACGTAACATAATAAATAAAAATAACAAATAACAACAACAAATAACAAAGTTAACAGAAATGTAACCATCTACCCAAGATAGTACATGAAGCCACAGCCAACAATAACACAAATTAACAGAGTGTGTTGTTATCCTTTTCCTATCTTTACAGGGCTGTGAGAAAGCTAAATGCGTGGATTTGTCATGTAACATTGCACTACTTGAAAGAGATGAACTGGTCAAGATAACAGTGGAGATGTTGCTATGGGAGCACACGTTTGTATCGGTAATGATCAGTCATTTATACTTCACAGATTGCACCATCTGTTTTTGTCAATATAGTTGCGAGGTTTTTTTTCTTTTGCTTTTCCTGCACTGGACATTTGGCAATTATAGCAAAGAAACTAAACAAAATGCCATTGATCATATTCCAAGGAAGTGTCATTATAATTAGACATTGCAGGGAACAATTTATATCGCAAACTGCTATTCCAAGTGGGGAAACTGCTGTCCAAGTGCAAAGATGGATAGTAGTTTTTGACATAGAAACCAGAGCATTTCTTGAGGGACAAAGTTCAGAGCCTTCAGCACTACTAAACACATATATGTCTCAAAGTATCTTGCCATCATCAATCGCTGCATTCTGAAAGTGAGATACAATATATATGGTTTTTTTCTTCTAATTTTAATAATCAGAGACAATACGGATTCGTGGAGGTGGTATCCCAAGGTGTAGTAGTATCTGATGATCCGACCAATATTCATAACCAGCCAGAGGGACATGAAGCAGACTCAGTCCAAGTAAGTGAATGGTTCAGTCGAGTAGAAGCACCTGGGTTAGGGAAAGAAGGGATCGAAGATTGTAAGAGGAGAGCATAGGGGACCAGGGGTGTGGAGGGTGGTGGGGCGGGATGTGGTTCAGTTAAAGAGTGGGTGCGGTTTATATTTGTTTTATCACATTACTTGGTTAACGAGACATACAGTTACAACCCATTGCAAAAGACAGATTTAATTAAATTATTAATTTTGGAACTGAGTTGCTAAGTATTGTAATAATTGATAGATAATTGTGGACTGATTGATTGAATTGACAGATTAATGTTTATTTGTTGTGGTCTGTTTAAGCTACTGAGTAGTAAAACTTGCCAAAGATACTACAAAGATTACTTTAATTCCTGGAAACTGCAAAGGTGGATGCTTTCTCTGAGTACTTGAAATTTGGTAATCTTTCATTTATTATTTTTGTTTATTACAGATACAAACAGTAGCATATACAGGTACCATGGGAACACAACCAATACCCTGGTGGGTGATCCTACTAGCTATTCTTCTGGGAATATTATTTCTTATTCTTTTCGTTGTTGTCCTATGGAAGGTGAGTATTAATAAGTTTAATTTAGTAATAGCTTTTTTCTAGACCCAAATCCAACTATCATCTTTTAACTTATGTGATAGAGATATTTGTGATGACTAACTCACCAAACACCTACAGTAAGGGGCTGGCGATATTATAATGAGCACAGACAATGGGTCTCACTTGAACGCACACAGCTCTGATGTCACTCCAGTCTAAGGCCTGTCACAATCACTACCTGTTGCATCTGCGAGGTACGTAAGCCTCGTACGGTACAACATCCCATCATGCAAAGGAGCTGGCATTAACACAGTAGTAGACATGAATTTCACTTACAACAAAGCACATGTACACTATGCAGCACAGTATAACATACATATACATTATTGCAGATGTCTTGTGATCAGAGATTTAACAGGACTGAAACCATTTCCACCATTACGATTGTTATTAGAGGGCTTCAGTATTTTAGAGTCATCATTTGGGGAACACAGCTCCTTTACAGAAAATAAACATTGTGACAAATAAAAAACATTCATTTTACTTCAAGTTATGTATGTGCTGGGGATGTATGGTACATGGGTGACTGTAATCTAAACCCCATTTCAGTTGTTTCATATTAACAAAATAATTAAAATTATTAACAAAACTACATTAAATTTAAACGGATGATGTACCAAAATGTTCAGTCCAAAGTGAAAACTTTAGTGTAGACATATGAAATGTTGAACATTATTTAATTTATGTCTATAAGTATATTGTGCAACTACCTGTGATATCACTCATGGACATCACATCAAAACAGTCTTGGTTAATTTATTTTCCTACTGCAAAATAGGAGCCCTTCACTTTTGAATTTCACCATTTATATTTTGATGAAGTAACTTAAAAATCATACCGTGCCAACATAAAATAACATTCAACATTTCAATTATTATTCAAGTTTACGTAAATCATTTTTACTTCACAAAAGAAAACGAAAATGCATTTGTTGGAGTAGCTCATGTTGTCATATCTTGAATTATTATTCAATTCTCATCCAAAGAGAGTCAAAATAAAGTGCAATAGTTCTTCAACAACAGAACCAAGCTGATAGTTTGGACCAATCATGCTTCATTTCACAATCTCTTTACTAAATATTTTTCTTCAAATCTCAGACTTTGATATACCTATTTAGAATGAAGCAAGTTGATATTGGTTATCTATCAAATGTATTTAGCAAATATTAAAGAATAAAACCATTTTCATCAAATTAGGCTGTTTTTACTCACCCTCTATCCTTGTTATAATTTGTGAGAAATGCTGAAATAAGGATGCAGTATATCTTTCATTAAGTCTGTATGCTTTCATTTTAGTTAATCACTTTCATTCTTTGTGGCTTTTTTTTTCTCATAATTTCCTTTTTGTTTGATGAAATATAATAAATATTTAATTTCTGCTAAACAAAAGAAGAAAAGAAAGATGGATGGTCATAACTCTTGCACTCAAGCAAGCAGAGGGTATGGGAGATGTTCAGAAAGAAATCCCCCCTCCCTGTCCATTTCCCCCCCCCCCCCAAATACAAAAAGAGGAAAGGCACACACAAAATATCAAAATCGTTCATATTACTATTTATTGTACTTGAAAATGATTCCCATGTGACTTTCTAAAATTATTTCATGTTCACGTCATTGTGACAAAGTGTGAAAGAGTTCAATTTTCCTTCCATTCATTTCGACTAATTTGCATCTTCCTAGAGAAATCAAACAAGAAAATTGATGCCAACACATGGTAACAACTCTTGGCCCTTTCTTGCAACATCCTATGCATCTGCCAAGCAGAATTAGAAATTATTTTGGCAGCAGTCAGTAGACAAAACCAAACCCACCCTCCCCCCCCCCCCCATCACTTTCACAACTTTCACATACTGTACCATCACTCTACTTATACCTACCTGGTTTGCAGAACACATTTTGCTATGTTTTGTCTCTCATTTCTCCACTGAAATTTTGTTTAGTTAAAATTCTTCCAACGAACCACCAAGATTTACATGAATGAAGCAAAGATTTCTGGAACAGGCGCCACTGAACCTAAAGACAAACAACCCCCAGCAGAGGATGCCAATGAGAACGGCCAATGAAAATATATAAAACATGGTCAATTATCAGTCTTGAACCCCCCCCCTAATAGCTAACATTGATCTCTTTAATCCAAAGACACTGTACTTCTGCAATGCTTAACAAAGCACAAATACCATATCTATCACAACAAAGTCCACATAATCGATGCTAACTATGTGTTTCATGTTCACTGCGATGATACTGCACAACTAACAACGTATTTATCTGTTTTTAACTTCCTTTCTGTCAACCGATCCCTTTAACATTTCTTATCCCTATTACCCGTGCTTTGCTGTGTTCTTTGTGAGAAAGAAGCTCATTTCAAAATTGTGATGTGAAACTAT
Source organism: Apostichopus leukothele (assembly GCA_010014835.2). NCBI lineage: Eukaryota > Metazoa > Echinodermata > Holothuroidea > Aspidochirotida > Stichopodidae > Apostichopus > Apostichopus leukothele. The sequence continues at coordinate 4,920 of JAAAKB020015024.1, forward strand.
CAACCCTATTTCAACAGTTTGTATCAAAGCCGACCGTTAATTGTAATAAGCACCCACAAAAAACTTAACCTTTCTCACCTTCCTTGCATGGAATGAAAATTACAGTGTCAAGCAAATATCCATCGAACCAAATTTACAGAGTGTCTGCACCATTCATAAACAGTGAATATTGCAACCAAAAGTTAAACTTTTCTTGTGAACAGAACCAAATCATTTGAATGTGGTCGCATGGATAGATTGAATATAGCTAAAGGACAATCATTGATATTTTTCTCGAACGTTTTATACCTTGACAATTTTTATTTCCAGCACAAAATGGAAGATTGACATTCTACACCATGTCGTTAGTAGTAATTCTAATTTGTTCATGAAATTTGTCAATAGAAGTTATATGTCAACATTTCAAATTTCGAAATTTGTGTTGGTAAAGATGGATCAGTCAAATTAATCAAAATTTTTGCTACCAGTCATTATTTAATACATGAAATATTTCCTGAGATGCAGTTTTGCTTGAGGTTAAGTTTCAGTATCCAAAGAAAAACAAACTGGTTGTAACTTATTACAGTTTATCTTCAGTGGTCAGCTAAACTTATATCGATGCCAGAGTCAAAATTAAAGAAAGTAAGAATAGCTCATAGTAACTCAAGTACTCAACTCAAGTAAATTTTCCTGAATTTAAAAATTGTATGGAGCTCAGCTGGACCAGTCAAATACTTATTAACTGGACAACAATAAGACACAGCTCTCCCTGTTCTGTTGTTGGGTAAATGGACACTAACAACATCTTTCAGGTTGATTAATGCCAAAGAAGTGTATCGTCTAAACTGCAAGGACTTAAACAAAGTATCATTTGACCTAAACGCTATTGGTCTCGCCAACAGATACTGCACCTTTCTACAATAATAATTTCTTGTTCTTATTCTGCTAACATTTGCATATCTTTTATTATATCATTCATACCACCATATGCTGCTATGGAAGTGTATTCATAGTATTTATTCAGTACCAGCAGGTTGTCTTCTAACCTGTATTCTTTAATAAGCTCCTCCAAAACAGTCTGCATTGTTATTGTTATAGCAAATTTATGAAGCTTTCATAGTTGATAGTCTCCCTCACTAACTCTACTCCCTCTCTTAACACCAGCTCGGGTTCTTCAAACGTGGGCTTAAAGAGACAATGGCAGGAGGATTCGAAGCCGTGCCAGCCTCTGAAGCTGAATAGAATCTACACAAAACCATCACCAAGCGCTTTCTGGATAATTTCTGCTGTCCTTTACAAATTTATTTAGTTCCATTGATTATCCTCTGTATACTAGATTTTGGTGATTTTTCTTTTCAACTTAATGCTAGGGTTTGATGATTGTTTTATTTTGTGTAATTTTGGGAAGAGAAAAGTATCAAACAAGAAAAGGAAAAGCAAAAAAAAACAAAAAAGAATTAAAAGAAAAGACCAAAAAGAAAAGAAAAAAGAAGACAATTGCAGTGCTCAGGAAAAATGTCATAACTCATGTTTAGGCAAACATGTTAACGTGAAAATGAAAATGTGTATTTTTCACAGTCATACCATACCAGTACTGAATGGTACACATATGTAGTACATGTCACCAAGTTTTACAGAGTGTCACAGGGAAATAGAAACATTGGTATTTTCTTTAGGACATAACATCACAAAAGTACTACCAGCAGTGAGTTAAAAGGTTACCAGTATTGTACTAAGTAGTTTAGAGAGTCATATTAATAGACACTTTACTTCTAAATCTGAAGTACAGCATTTTGCTACCACCTTGACTGATTAACTTTGACCTTTGTCAATTTCTGAGAATAAGTGAAGTTAGCAAGAACTCATAGGAAAAGTACTTTTGCCAACTTCTATCATGATAAAATTTGGTGACATTTGATGGTTGGATGGTTTGTTCAGTTGTCAATTTTTTACATGAGGTACTGAAAAGTTGTCGAGGAAGCATGACAAAGAATTATTATGTACTTTACATCAGAAAAACCAGATCTGGAAGGTTACTATAACAAATAAAGTGTGTAGAATATCATAAAGCTATGAACTGTTGATCGTATAGTAATGTTATGAGAGTTGACTGCACCATCAGTATGCAAAAGCAGTGGCCTCTATATTGGCTTTGAACTTCAAGGTTGCAAAGGGCGTTGGGGGAGAGAGTGAGAGATTGCAGTAAGTACTTTGCAAGTTAATACGTTGAATGTAAATTGTAATCACAGTGCAAGCTTACCTTATGATAGATACTCTGATTAAATGTTATCTGAATGATTTTGCAGCAACTCTTTAATAGTTTATACCTTTGTAAGTTTATGCATATTCAAACCTCCCATCCTACTAACTGTGAAGCTATTCTAAGCTGTTTTTGATACTTTGATATATTGACAGCTCCTGCTCTCTAGTACACACCCAAATAGCGTTGTGTAAAGTTTTACCATTAACGCTCGCAAATAATTTCCATCTGTAAGGTGTCTGTCAACTCTTCGCTTATAAAATAACAGGGTGGTTTTGTAAGCCTAGTGTTAAGATGTAGTACTGTGATGTACAGTAGACCTATATAGTTACTGTGTATATATCATTGATTTTAAGCATCAACAAATAATATTTTTCTTTAACTTACCTTGATTACTATTAATTTTTTTCCATGCTTTTCTTTTATAAATTCACCTGAATAAGAAAATGGAAAGCCAGTTTATTTTAAAATTTTGAATCTGGTTGCCATGGGATTAGTCTATCATCTGTAAATAAATAAATGTATTAATTAATACTTTTTTCCTTTTTTTTTGTTTCAAGTTTATGAGGTTTACAGCTTTATTTACATCAATTGAAATTTTAAGGTATGTTTAAATTGAGCAAAAGCAACATTTTTTCCAAGTTAATAGCATGGTGTAGAAAGTTCATATAACCTATTATAATATATTTGTATCAATTTGGAGACATTGATGATTTGAGCTAACTGATGTTGTATTTGACAGGAAGAATTAATATAAAAGGATTTCCAATCAGGCAATCACAATTCTAAGTTAGTTTTAGTTTTATCTGTATTGGAAACAACTGTGTAAGATGATCAATATATATTGTTTATTACAGTTTGGAATATTGGGCAGTTATCTTTTCTTCTAAATCTGGTGAGGAGGTTGATTTGAGTGATCTCTAAATAGTTTTGTACACATGATCAGGTCATCCTATCATTTACGTATCTCATTATTTCATCCTGAAAACAATTATGCAAAAAATGTAAAAATAAAATAAAATAAAAAGTGGGAAATAAAAGGCATTTTTGGTGGAAAAACTTTTTAACTTGTGTATGTGTCAAGCTGGTGCAACCATCCAATAAATATTCCTTTTAAATATATGTAATTGAAATAAAAAGGGTTTGATGCTATTTTGAAGTATGATGCATCCATCACTTCATAAATTTGGAAGCGTTTCATTGCTGATGTTGAAATTGTTATCGGCATAATTACAGCCAATTATTACAACCATGGAGTTTCTTTGAACAGCTGTTTTGCATGGTTTGTGTTATCTGTGTTAAGTAATACCTTAAACACTTAAAGTGTTATCTGTGTTAAGTAATACTTTAAAGGGTGAATTTATAAGAAGCAGCCATTTATCAATAATAGAAGAAATGGCAACAGAAACTGTAGGGTTGTTAGAGATAAACTCTTTGGTATGGATCCTATGTTTTTGTCATAATTCCATTCGAACTGCACCTACTATTAATATTTATGGAAAACTAATTAACTAGTTCAACGAGATTTTGAAGAAGTCTTGTTAATCAAAAAGCCAATTGGGCTATGTGATGATAGAGAAATATATTGTTGACAAGATAATGTACTGTTTGTCAGGTGATATTTATTTTGAAAGAACCTTACTATATAGTTAGGGGATGTTTGGTGATACAGTCCAAGCACAATAAGCCGTCTTAGACTATGCATATTCCTCTTAAAATTGTTAAGGTGCAAGTCTTCCAAGAGCACACATGGTATAATTTACTGTAGGTATATCTTATTTCAAATGGATTAGACTGTTTTCTTTTAGAAATAACTCATTTGAAGTAGTGGTGATTGTATTGGGTATGGTGATGATTGTCTATATAAAGATTGACTTTACTGATAGATTTAATTGATGCACTGTGTAAATTGAATTCGTCAACACGGATTCACTAACAATAGGTGAACTGCTTTGTTCCTGTGTCTGTCTAGCATTTCAAGTGCATTAAAGTAACATCAAATTATGATATTAAATATCAGAGTTGTAACCAGTCACTGGATTTTATGGTTGACTCAAGTCTTTACAAATAAGTTTTAATCCTCTCATGGATACAAGTCATGTGATATCTCTATGAGGACAGGGAGTCACCGTAGCCTTGTGCACTTGATATCTCTATGAAGACAGGGAGTAGCTGTAGCCTTGTGCACTTGATATCTCTATGAGGACAGGGAGTCACCGTAGCCTTGTGCACTTGATATCTCTTTGAAGACAGGGAGTCACCGTATCCTTGTGCACTTGATATCTCTTTGAGGACAGGGAGTCACCATAGCCTTGTGCACTTGATATCTCTATGAAGACAGGGAGTCACTGTAGCCTTGTGACTTATTACAACTCTTTTAGGAATACTGCTTTTTTATTTGCAAGTAAACTGTATTAATCTCTAGATTGTTTGGATTATTGTTTACATTGTCATGCTGAGTATAACGACCAATAAAAATGTCAACATGAATGAAGTATTCTACTATGCATTGGATGATTGATGGAACTGTACATTGATGGAATTGAATTATATTGATTTCTTTTATTAATCAGTAGTTGCCAAAGATTATATTTACCGAAAAAATGATCTAGTTATTCATTGTTTAACTTCATGTTATCATTGATCTGTAGCCTTTTAACATAAAACATTGTTTAGCATGTACGCAGTTTAGACCACCAGTTCGTTTTTGACTGAAGATTGTTTGAAGAAAGCATTTTCTGCTGCCAATGTATAATTTTTTTTATTTCGTTTTTGACTGAATGTATACATCGTAGATTTGTTAAAAAGTCCCTAAATCTTTAATTTCTTTATGTGCTCTTTTAAGCGCACTATGTATACACTATGTAAGTGTGTTATACACATAAGATCGTTCAGAATGAGTGAAACACTTTTTTGTGAAATTTTATCTCTTATGGAAAGGGGTGGAAGAGGGAATTCGGGATGATTAGATGAAGGTTTCACAAAGGACACCCAGATGGTTTGGTAGACCAATAAGGCTATTTTCATTTCTAGTGTGGTTTAAGTTAGAGCCAATGGTAACACAACGGTGTTGTACCATCCCATATGATGGGGATCGGTATAGGAAAGTAATTAGGGTTTCACTCAGGAACGAATACCACACACATATTGGCAAGGTATGTAAGGTCTTAGTGAGATTGTAATGTATCCATCTGGTTCTAACTGATGTAGCCGACATCTTAAAAAAAAGTGAAACCATATTCCTCTCAAGTTCAAACAATCCTCAAAGACGTTCGTAACATCATGAATTCATTTTTTTTTTCAATGGTTAGTTTGTGTTTTTTCGTTACTGAATTGTTCCTGATTGCTACGACAATCTACATTTAAAGTTAGTGTTTTTGTTTTATATTGCCTCATAAAGAAGGAACATACATCTTTGCACGCTGATAGAACACAGAAGAATTATGATGTAAATTTGAGAAATACTTCTGATTAAGTCGGTTATTCTATTTTGTTCCTTACTTTGTTTAAAGTCATTTTATATAATTTCTTTTTCTAATATGGTTGGTTTATGAAACCTTTGATAAACATTGGTGGCTATTTCATTATTCCTGTTGATTACTACATACACACAGTTCCATTATCTAACTAATGTGGATGAATCATTCTCAAATAACAATCGGATGTTTCGTCATTCCTTTTATATTAGCCATTTAATAATATTTTTCATGTGTTTTTTAAAAGTGGTGAAATAGCATAAAGCGCAAATGCTTTTGTTTTCTTGTGAACTATGATTTATGACTTACTTCATGAAGATTCAACATCTATTTAGTGAAATAGGAAAAAAAAGTAAGGGGTAACATGTCATTATTTGTTAAAGACGAGAAATGTTATTAATATCCAGTGACAGCAAATTTGCAGATTTGCTAAATTATCTAGAAAATTGTATGTGTAGTTCATGTCATTTGAAGTCAACATAGGTTCAAATGTGAAGACCTTGCAATACACTGAGCTGCTACTGGAGGCCAAAGCCTCAAACTAGTTTTAAAATTCTCAAACTAGCTTTAGATGTGCTTACACCAAAAGGAAAACATTGGCAGGTAGGTCTGCATTAGGGCAATGACTGTGCTCATCATAACATATTCAGTTCTCAAACTCCATGGTGTGGTATGCAGAGACTGATATACCAAAGACAAATGAAATTTGTACAGAAATGTCATCAGTCTCTGAGCTATTTTAGCCACAAACTAGAAACGATAGAAACTCGTTAGATATTCTTTGGGCTGCTGATCCCATCTGTTGTGAAAGGAAAGATCTTTTCGAAATGTTGGTGGAGTAGCTTGCTGCATACCTAAGGTGCTTAATCTCATTGTCATTCTTTTGTACGCGAATAATGTAAGTGATGGTCGGAAGAAGAGGACGTGTGTTTTGCGTTGTCACTTTACTGAAACATCTTTGCCCCTTTTTTTATGTCTAATTATGAAATTAATTGTAAGTCTGTAGGAGTGTGCAATGGACCTTTTGTACATACGCCAATAAATGCCTTAATATGCTAATCCCAACGTACCTTTTCTTATTGTTTGTTTTATTTTATATGTGATATTCCATACTGTCCAGGGCTGCTTTGTGTGATCGGCATTTAAGTCGATGTGTCTTTATTAAAGCAGATTATTGTAAAGTTTCGATACTTCGGACTTACACTACCATAATGATGTAGTTACTTAACTGGATTAGTGGCAGTTCATTTATAATAATGTCTAAAATTTCTGATTTGCCTTTTCGGGTACGAAAAGTACAGAAAGTAGTATTGAAGATCAGACACTTGTACAGTACAAGATTGTCTAAATTAGCAACATTGAAGTTTGCATACAATACGCATGATTGTTACAATTTTATATTTTTTACATCATATAGGTTCACAACATTCTCAAATACAAGATCTTCAGATAGTTTTCTTCTTGTGGTATTTGTATTAACACTCTGGTGATATTTGACAACCATAAAATACATCATGCCCTTGCCATAAATACTGGACGCCCAAATTCTAAGTCATGATGTATGCAAATGCAAAACGTTACGTTTCTTCAAACCCTAATAAATACAGCATGATGCGTTGATAAAACTGATTGAACTTTAAAGTATGCAATAAATTTAGTAATTGGATATGATGATAAAATATTCAATAATGTTGTTTCCTCTATTTTTGGCACAAGTTTCTGGATTTTCTTTTATTGTAGAAATGTCCATCATCTCTATAGTTTGTAGTACATGTACCTCTTGAATATGGTCGATTTGTACCATTGTTTAATCTAGGAAGTAACCTTACTAACTGTCCCCACCAGGATCTGCGCCCATGCATATTATAACTATTTATGGTACTGTACAGCCTATGCCTAGTTCATTGATGCATTTATCGTGATGCCGGAACTTGTGCAAAATGTTTCAGGTATTGTAACACCACATGAAAGCATATGATAAGCCTTTGTTGGTCTTGGTGTTAAAAAACTAGACCAAAGCCTTGCCACTTATCAGGTTGTGCAGTTTGTTTCCCAACTGATGTAAGTGAGGCACGACATTGTTAATGTTAGACGTCACACGGTGCGTTTTCTTCTCGCAAATCCAGTCTGAAATTTCATGAAATGTTACTTCTGATTTGGTTTACACTAACCGCCTGTATTTATTCTGTGTTCGCTGAGATTTCGAATTGTGATTGGCTTTCGTCGAACTAGTCCTTTGTCAATTCAACATCCTGCATGTTACACAAAGGTTAACGTGGGTGTCGTACTTGCTAAGAGGTATGCGAGTTAATTCAATCTTGGTCAAACTGGGAATGTGATTTCTTAAATGTCGAGGGAGATGCATGAAGACACCCCATTCATCATCACATCAGTGCAGCTAGAGTTAATGAAGTGGTTTTCAAACCCCATTCCTATACCAAATTCACAGAAGAATCTGTTGATCATTCTTAGCAAATTGGTGTTTTTTGGTAATTGGGGCATTCAAGGTTCTCTGCTTGTTCTCCAAGCTCTCCCGGTCTATCAAAATGTAAGCAATTTGTGACGGTAAATATAACGCTATGTTCGGCTGCAACAGGGAGGTGTTAACACACACACCCCTGTTTGCAGCAACGTTGCTCTGGTGGGTTCCAAACGGTAAACTGACACATATATCTTGATATTAATAAGTTACCGTCATGTTCTGATGAGCTCAACTTTTAGTTATAGACGATAGTATCACGCTGTTTAATTATTCTACTTTCGTCATGAATAATCAAATACTGTTTCAAACTGCTTCAAAGTAACAACTAGACACTTTACAGGGTGGATCCAGGCTTTTGGCGGAGAGGGAGTATCCTTGTGTGGCTGACACCGACCTCCAATGATCCGGGTGGGGGGGGGGGGGATATTTTAATAACTTCATCCATTCTTCCGTTTGTTTTTCATATTTTATACTACTTTTTGGCCCACTTGTCTGATAGGATACATTGTTGGGTTGTAAAAGCTAATGAAGTTCCGCTGCTTGTTGCGTTCCCCAAATTTCTGTATCAAACCGGTGAGGGGGATGATTCCAAGAAGAAGGCCGATCTTCTAATTTGATTTGATATGAACTGATGAAGATGATGTGTTGGTGATCAACACTTGACGAGGAACTTGTCCCCTAGTTGCTGAATCCATTCATCTACTGATTGGATGTTGGCTATGTTGGTTGTTGTGTGTTTCTGTCTGTTTGTGGAGGTAGGTGGTAGGCGATTCTGCATTCTTTCCGCTGGGAGGCTAACCCCTTTTTCGGTTTGAGCTGAGTTGATATGGGCTATGAACAGGAGCTGCATATGCGAAGAGCGGCCTGCTAATCATCTTGTTAAATCTTCATGGTTGTGAGTGGTGATGCTCTGGGGTTTTCCAATGATCCAGTTGTTCTTAGTAGTAGATTCACGAGTTGACTGACTCTCATGAGGATGTTTTGATAGTGGTGTCCGAGTGTGAGTTTTTTTTTTCTTCGATGGTTAATCCAAGGAAGCGAACTTGCTGGCCACTGGTATGACGATGTTGTTGTGTGTAAGATGTGGTTTCCTCCTTAATCTGTTGTTTTTGGCGATGTAGAGTATCTGTGACTTGGTTGGGTTTCATTTTCCAGCCGTTGCACCAACTGTAGGTATTCCTCTGCTCTGGGGTCTGGTCCAGATGGCGATGTCACCAGCATATTGCGAACTTTTTATGTAAGCGTTGTCTGGTTGAGGGATGTCTCCGACGTACAGGATGTATATGATCGGGCTGATGATGCTTCCTTGGGGCGTACCGGTGGTGAGTACGGAGTACCGGTGGTGAGAGAACGGAAGCTGGCAATCCATCTTGTTAGTTTGGCCGGGAAATGGTATTTTCTGAGTTTCAGTTGTAGGCCGTTGTGCCACATTCTGTCGAAGACTTTTTCTGCATCGAAGAAGGCTGCTATCGGTTGATGACCCTTGGCGTTATGCGTTGACGTGTCGTGTATGAAATGGAACAGATGGTCTGTTGTACTTCTTTTGTGCCTGAAGCCTGCCTGGCAATCTGGGATGATGCCGTGTCGTGCATAAATTTGTGAAGGCGGCGAGCTGTGATTTTCTCGAGGCATTTACGTAGCACCGGGAGAAGGCTGATTGGTCTCTAGCTGCCTATATGTTTGTGGTCTTTCCCTGGTTTAGGTTAAATATGGTTGTGGCGGTTTTCAAATTCTAGGTAAATGTCCAATTTTGAGGGAAGCTGTGTAGATGTTGCTGAGCGCCTGGAACGTTGTGGTGTTGCCGCTTTGAGGTGGATTTACTGATGGAGGCCATCTCTGCCTGGTGGGAAGTGT
>JAAAKB020015352.1:6748-24432 GCA_010014835.2 Apostichopus leukothele
AGGCCTACACGCAATTTTGTTTTAATTCCTCTTTTTTATTTTTTTGGGTGGGGGGGGGAAGGGGGTGTTTCCCCCCCCCCCCCCCCCACACACACACACACCATCCTCGCTGATGTAGACCGAAGCATTTACCTCGATCACAGCTGCTGACCTGGCATGATTTTAAAGACGTCGACAAATTAGAACAATGTTCTTGTAGTCAATGTAAAAGTCCACACACATGTGAAAGTCCACACAAAATGGTCACATCAGCGACACATTTGACATTTGACACATAAATGCACGTATCGACTTTAGTACACAAAAATATTGCAAATTTCAAATTTTATCTTGAAAGATTAAAGAAGTGTAAAGAAATAAAAACTCTTCCTTTTACATATTGTTTTGGTAAGTGATGGTTCTTCTTCAGTAATGAATTCAAGTTTTAGTGGAGATTTAATGGGCAGGTATAGGGTTCGGTTGGGGGTAGGGTTATTGTGTATTCCCAGTTGAGACATCATTTGTTCTTCCTAAACATGTTTCTATTGTAAAACATGGGAGGTCCACGTGACAGTTCCCCCGGTGAAACATTCTGCAGAATGTTTCACTTTTATACGGACCCCGCCGTCCTAAATCGTAAATTAACCCGTCAATTATCCGTCAAGATTTCACTTTAATATGCCATGGAATTACCACTGTAGCGTCAGTGTAAACTTTAGAGCTTAGTGTGGTCGGTTTTCTCGAGGTTTGTAGGTCACCGCTACGATACAGTCTTGTATACATGTGGAGTACATCGTTGTCCATATACGTATACAACATAATTACCAGTGACGTGCATAGTATAGCAAAGGTATGAGGCCAAATTCAAAATTTCCCGGACTGATTTAAAGGCATTGAAGACTCGCCCCAAACCGCGTGCCGCGTTCTGAAAAAGTTAACTTTCCGTTGCTTGCAAGGGAAGTTTTCTTCGTGTCGCTACAAAATGCAGACAGTAATGAAACGTGATACCTTGTTATCTTTGATCTAGACCTGAGATGTCCATCGCTGCTATGTACACTGTGTTGTGGGTATTGACCGTAGCTGCATGTATTGACTATGCACTAGTGTCTAATTACCGACGGTAGCAAGCTGTGTGTGTATTTCCTGGGATCGATTGTGGTGTCTAACACTTCTGTTACACCTCATTCGAAATTAGGTCAGATTACCAGCATGAGACGTTTCTTTGTGCGCGAGTCTTCAATGCTTTTAAAGAGCTGTGCTTTGCCATGAATCCCTTGATTCCATTGATCTAGGCCTAAGTGAATCTCCCTATTTTGTGTAGTAGATCATATTACATGACAACAGATATGCAGGTTGCAGTTGATGCTATATTTTAGACAGCCCCTCAAGATGGGAAACCCCCATAATAGATATTTTGTAAGTATTGATCAGTAGGAAGCATGTAGTGAGAGAACAACATTAAGTTGGTCCATAAATGATTTTGCTAATGGTAATTATGTTCATTTACCAGTTTGTTAATATCATAATCAGTTATTGCAAATTCACCAGGAACCACATCAGTCTATAATGAACATATATTTTAGGTACATATTTCATGCTGGGAATGGCACAAACAGTTTATAACATCTTCAAGATATATCTCAAATGACTTTGTGACTCTGTCACAGATAAGTGGAATTCATCCCGTGCGAGATGATGGGTGACCCTGAAGTCTGTACACCGGAGACCTTAGTCAGAAGATTAAGACTGACGACAGTAAAGTCCTTAGCAAGAGTGCTTGACGTAGAGAATGAACTCTCTCTCGACTGGAGGGACTTTGCTCAGCGTTTACCAAAGAGGCCCGGCAGCCAGCAGCTGAGATATAACATCAAAGACATCGAGTAAGATCATATCAAGTAATACTGTACTTCACTCATGCGTCTTCCAAATCTATGAATCCTGGACGTTGTTGCTTATATACAAACTGCAAGAAGGCTAGGCTAGGTACTTCATCTATCAATGTTCTCCAGATCTGCCTTACTGGTCAATTATTCTTTAACTCTCTTAAATGGAAAGTGTCTATTTCTGTTTCTGTTTCTGTTAGGTACTCGTTAAAAACCCCTCTCGGGTATCACAACGAGGATGTTGGTACGCAGCGCAGCAGTGCTAGTAACAATGCGTGGGCAATCTTGTTTTTAACACCTCAAGACTAGGGCTCTCTTTAACGGCCAAGGATTGCATATTCAAGTCTTTTATAGTCCTAGGATAGATACTATTCTGAAAAGCACGATGATTATGTGGAATTTGTGTATAGCGGCCACGCCTCCCTGGTTTCAAGAAGGGAATAGTCTCGTTTGGGACTGCAACTAGGCCATTAATAATTTGATAAAAAAGCATGAGTCTGGCCCTTTTCCTTCTTTCTATATATTATTATTATTGTAATATTATTTGCATCAAGCAAATCAATGCAATGTGCATTTTCAAGATGTAACATTAGCAATCCTGTTGTGCAAACACAACCAACATTTAAAAAAAAATAATAATACAGTGAGATAGATTTTTTTTAAAATTCCATTTCTTTGTCAGATACATCACTCACAAACAAAGAACATGTGGAAGGAGTCCTACAGAATCGATCTTGAGCGATTTGGGTACTCTGAATACTAAGGTGAAAGACATTGTCAAAATTCTAGAAGAGATGAACCATCTTGAAGCTATACAAATCCTCTTGCCAGGTAATAACAATTTATTATTGCTCACCATTATTTCATGAGGATAAAAGACGTTATGGTATAAGGCAGAGCAATATATAAGCAGCGAAAAACTGGGAAGCTCACAGGAGCGTAAGTGGTGTGAACTAACAGAAACCAAAGATGTGAAAATGCGTTGAGGTTTTGATGACTTTATATATATAGATTAGAATTTTTTGTAGGAACCAGCTATACATGAAGATTCCTTTCTTGAGATACTGTGTTTATGTACACGGTTTCTGCATCTGCATGATGACACCCAAGGGACCTTTGACCTCCCCCTGCAGAGAATAAAGCTTTTTCAGTCAGGTTATGAGGCATAGAAGTATTTAGTTGCCAATGTAAAGAGAAACAAAAATTTTTCCAACTCATTACATGTGTGTGAAATACGACTATAACCTGAAAAGTTTTAAAAAGTTGTTGATCTCTTGAGTTCTTGCAAATCGCGGAGCCTTATTGAAGGTAGCAACCACTAAGAGCAGACACTAACAGCAGCCACTAAGAGAAAAGGACAGTAAGACATGACACACAGTACTACAACTGCGGTCGTGTGTGTTAGTTATAACTGACGCTGCGGTTGAGTGTGTTGCTCAATTAGTGCATAAATAGGAAAGGTATTTTTTTTTTTATTAATTTGAGTTATCGACCTTAATGAGATGTCCACATTAAAGTAGAAAGGTTTCTCTTTCACTTGGTATATCTCTACTATCGGTAACAGAACCGATTTCTTGACCAAAACTGGCCTTAAAGTTTTAACCCCAATACGGACATCTCTAAACAAGCTGTATATACGTAACGTGTAATCATAAAAAAATTGTTAATTTTTTTCTTTTCAAAATTGATTAATTTAAGTTATCGACACTATCAGACACACACACTCATGTTCACAAAATGGGGAAAGAAAATGATAAATGAAAAAAAATGATAAAAAAAAAGAAAAAGTTTTGAATAGTTTCATATTATTTGTTAGTGGACTACCCCTACCTTTTGGTATTACCTACATGCTTATCGAATCCAAGCGCACAATGATGCTTTATTATTCCCAATCAAACCGTGGTTGATTGATACACTTTTTTATACTTCCTCTCTTTCAGATCATGTTATCGCAGTGCCATCCAGTGATTTACCTGGTCAAGGTAACATTGACATTTTAATTGAAAAAAAATTCTGTAGAATAAATCGTCTGTAGAAGGAAAATCCTCTTTTTCCTGTAAAAAGAAACGGACAAAAGATCCCAGGAATGAAACTACTTCGAGTGTTTTCCAATAAATTATTTTGATATCATACTGTCAGTAGCAATCTTCACTTTCAGGAGTATCATATCATCTTGAAAAGTGTAATGAACGTATTTGTGAATACAGACCGCAGGGCTTTGTATCTGTGTTAAAAATACAGATTTGTTTTGTAACAAGATATACAGATATTGATATTACATCATAGTGTTATGTTGTAAGGGGTATGCACATGGAGCTGGGTAAACTAATGCACAAAATATTTACAAGTTTACCTTCCAAACATACTTGAACATTTCCAGAACAAAGAGGTTGGTGTTTGAAATGAGTAGATAAGCATGTTGGCAGGTTTAATAAGTTAATATTTGCCATAGAATTTAATATATCTATTATGAAGGTGACTTTACCATGTTAATTTCTTTCTTGTCAAACTGTCCCGTTTATCGCCCTATAGTGCTGATAGTCGTCATGGATTAATCGCCAATAGTAGAAATTAGATTGAAGGTTGTTCACAGTTTCTGATTGGTAGATGTCTTCACACGATTTAGACACCATACGTAGAGACCCGAAAGAACAAATAAAAACATTGCACCATGGAGAAAGATTTGTTTTGACTGTATTTCTGCAATGTAAAAATGACAGTGATGACGTCATAACTGTAACCAAGTAACCGCAGTAATCGTGAGAAGAACTATGCGATCAATCAGGTACGAAAGAAAGTGTCGACTATCAGCACTATCCCCCTACCAGTAAAGTCTAATATACTTTTCACAATTGTACTTGGAAACATTCTCTTAACAAAAAGCAACAATTTCTCTCTTTCCTTTTCTCAGGATACCGAAAGCAGACACCTGAATTCAATGCCAACAAAAGTAAACAGATTTCATTAATGATTTATATACATGATGTATGACGATGTTATAAAGTAGTTAAAATCCACACGTTTTGCATGAGTGAATCATACTCTCTTAGTTTTTTATTGATAAATCAGTATTTATTCAGTAATTATCGTTATCGTACGCATAAGCCCAGCCGTTATCTTACACATAAGCCCAGCCGTTATCTTACACATAAGCCCAGCCGTTATCTTACCCATAAGCCCAGCCGTTATCTTACCCATAAGCTCAGCCGTTATTTTACCCATAAGCCCAGCTGTTATCTAACCTATGAGCCCAGCCGTTATCTAACCCATAAACCCAGTCGTTATCTTACCCATAAGCCCAGCTGTTAGCCATGAGCCCAGCCGCTTTCTTACCCATAAACCCAGCCGTTATATTACCATAAGCCCCGCAGTTATCTTACCCCGCTTCATTATATGTACAAACTCCAGTTGAAGTCGAAGTTTGTGTTCTTTATTTTCGTACTGATATTTAGTTTGACTTTTATTGAAATATTTCATCTTATAGACAATGAAAAGTTAACATTTCAATAGCACTTTACTCTCTTTGAGAAATTACCCGTAAAACATTGGAGATTGATCAGTGAAAGTGACATAAGCAGCTAATGTAGTACATTACCCATTAATTCAATTCCTGACAAGATGCACAAAAAAGGAAAAGTTAAAGAAAAAATGAAAAGGGGAACTAAGACTTTCAGTTGTAAAATAACACATTTAAAATGAATGAAAAATTTGTGTGACTGTCAAATACCCATGAGTTTCATCCTTATGTCTTGGCTGTCTTGTCTTGTCTTGTCTTGTCTTGTCTTGTCTTGTCTTGTCTTGTCTTGGCTGTCTTGGCTGTCTTGGCTGCTCAAAAATGATCTGTTGATTGGGGATGCAAAGCCCGCAAGAGTTTAATAAGACAATAAGCGAAGGACCCGAACTTGAACTTTCAAATTCTCTCATTTTCCAATAGTCTGTGAGTTTACGCAGGGAGAAGTGGCAGCACTCACAGCTAACTTCAACACGACGTCGCTATTGGACGGAGGCCGTCAAATTGGAAAGGGCGGATTTGGAACGGTATTTCTCGGTTATTTCAGAGACGGAACAAAATGTGCAGTCAAAAGACTATTCAAGGTAACTTAAGATGTTTTTTTCTTTTTTTTTAAATGCCCTTTGAGTTAGTACTGGGGTTAATGAAACTAAATAGAATTCTTTTTTTTTGTTTTTGTACAAATTTATGATGGACCTCTTCTTGTGTTTTGTTTCAGGAGGATCTTCATCCTGACTTCAACATTGTAAAACAATTAAAAACTGAGGCAGAGACTTTAATGAAGTAAGAGGAAGTTTGATATTATATCATCACTTTTATTGTCATCCTCTTTTATCAAATGACATATGTAACTTTCATTTTTATTTGCCGTGGATGTAGAATGGTTTCACACTTTGAAGATTGATGAATTTTGATGAAAATGAAATAAAGTTTAGAGATCTTTATTTGTGGAATGTTGTTGGTATCGGGGGATTCCTTTTCAGCCTTTTTTTTCTATCAGGTCTGTGCACTGTTGTTCTTTTTGGTTTCTTGTTTTGCTCAGAAGGATATACACTTCTGAAACTTTGCTACTTTTTGTTTGGAAATGATGAATTATGCAAATAATCTCTGTATTTTTAAAATATGTCAAAATTGACTGTTTAATTGTTTCTAGTCCATTTGGCATTCATTGACACTTTTATGATAATCTCTGAAGGTGAATTGATGATACCTTTACCAACAAAACATGCATTACTACAGAGCTGTGTAACATTTTCTTTTGTGTGTGTGTTGAGAATGTTACATTGAAACTACAACACTCTATATGAAAACTAAGCCAATGTTCTGTCCCCTTCTCAACAGCTTACAACACATCAACTTGATAAAGATTTATGGGTATTGCTTAGATAACCTTAGCCTGGTTCTGGAGTACATCTCCGGTGGTAACCTAGCTCAGAGACTCGCCTGCGAAGATAACAAACCACCTCTCTCCTGGAAGTCTCGTGTCTCCATAGCGACAGCGGCTGCTAGGGGAATCAATTTCTTGCATGAGATGAAGTATGTGCACAGGGACATCAAAAGGTTAGATTATTTTACATTCAGTTGCTTTGCCTGGCCAGAATCACAGAAATTGATACATAGAAGCCTTATCGAACTTTCTGACAGCAACACGCTTTGCATTATATTTGAAGGTCACTCGAGCCATCTTGGTACACCTAAGACTGAATCGGGCAAAGGGCGCCTACATGATAGTAAAGAGGTTTGGACGAAAATCCTGATCTTATCGTCAAAATATCTTTCATTTCCACATATGGAAACACTTGATGCATCAGATTAGCTCGAATTTTTGTGGAACAAAATACACTAGTGGAAATGAATTATAACACATGGGTATTTAGCCACTGCTTACACAGCGCTTACTTTCTGAAAAGACATCTTCTCATGGTCGCAAATGTTGTACAGTCTTAAGTAGATAGAAAGGGCAAAAGCCCAACCGCGGTCTATATCGTTCACCATGCAAATTTTGATTAGACCAAAATGTAGGGGAGACAGACTTACAGAAATGTTTTAGCCCCTGGGGGTAGGAACTTTGAGTTGGAGGACACCAACAATTTATGGAGGGGCACCAAGAATTAAAAAGAGGGGTACAATACTCATGTGTCGTTTTGGAGTTTTTGTTCACAGGATGGCGGGACAAATTAGGGTGGTGGTGTGGGAGAACACTAGTCTGAAAGTGGAGGAGGCATGCCCTCTGGACCCAGCCGGGCTATCGGACTGCTGGGGAGTGGTTCATATTCAAAAGAAGCCATATAGACACCTTAGATACATGCTCAGTGAATGATAAACTGATACACAATCGTAGTCAATTTGAGCTAAAAGTATTTTTTTTTTATTTCTATGGCAAGTTAAGTCTACAACAGCTGAAGTTCAGTGAAAGATTTTCGTAAAATTGCAGCATTTTTAACTGAAACATACCTCACAGTAATGAAACAACCAAGATTGCGTGTATAAGTTGATGATGCTGGTGCTTGGAAAATAGGTCAACATGCAAACGATTGTGGATAGAACTTCCCAAGATATATTTCTTTGAACTTTTTGACTATTTTCAATGGTATACATACTTGCAAAATAAAAATCAAGATGAAAAATGAAATAGGCCTAAACCTCCCAAACTCTTCCTCCTTCCCCAGTAAAATCATTATAGGCTATCTTTTAGTATATTGCTTAACAATGATTGACAAGCTGTTTTTAATTTTAATAATGCGCATGCCTTTATTGAAGAATATTAAGTTACATAGATGTAGGCATATAAATGTGTATTGCAGCATTTTTAGCAGTCTGTCATGGTAAATTGTTGTCTACTTACAATTAGTCTCTTTTCTCCTCTAGCATTTATACTGTTTTCATTTAGCAAATTAATCTCCATATTGTAAGTTCTCTCTCAGATGTCTTCGGTGATGCTTGGTGACTCACATGTGCATATACTTTAAGTTGTCATGAATTACAATTTTTTCCCTTCATAACATCAAAAGGATGCATACATTTACCACAAACATTTAATCTTCATCGTCACTCTCTTGGAAGGCACAAGGACGCGTCGTGTTGCATCTTAGGCTTCTTAATTAGCAATTTCAAATCAGTTAGGCCCATATGGATCTACCGGACAAACACTAACAGCTAGAACAGACTGTCATATCAGTCCCAACAAAACTTGTTATGACTAATACTTGTGTTGAATTCTACTTTCATATCCTAGCAATTGGATATAGCCTAGACCTAGTAACTACTGTAGCTTGAATACAACCATAACTGTATAGTTGCACTGGTAGTACTACAACTAGTGAACTTGTAGCTAGGCCTAGGCTAGGCAAACCATGTATGCTTTCGCCCGTGTGCGTCACTGCCAGTGAAATACCAAAGGACAGACGCAGTCTAGCGGTAATCTAATACCGATTGATGAATGATTTGATAACATCCTACGAGTTGTATCTTTGTTCAGTTAAAAGCCGCATTTCAATGTCTTGGCACATTGAAAATGTTGTTAATTGTGCAGTATGTTTCCGTAGATAGTACTGTTAAGTGTTGTTATGTGTGAGCAGTACAGATCCAGCAGCAACAAACTGTCTTGTGGTACCAATCTTTTTTTAATAAATATATGTAGAAGATTCCTTTTTGCTTTCCATTCTGCAAATATGGACTCCTAGATGTGTCTCATAATTCTGTGTATTTAGTTTACTTTTTTATCTTAAGAATTTCTTACAATCTGGAAAACCAATTAGGCATTTCATTGCCTAACCTTAAGGCTCTATGTAAAGTAGCAGTGTAGGTCGATGCTTTGCGTGAGCTGTTGATCTTCAAATTGCTCCAAGCTACAAGCCGGAAGTGGCTTCTATGTACTAATGTCTGTGGCCAGAATCCATCTAGGATGTTCTACAAATCTATTATGCTTAGATTTCAAAGTGGGAGAGAAGGTTCGAAAGAATCAATCAGCCATTTTGTTGGGGTAGTTTTCCATCTCATAGAGTTTATTGCAATGATTACTGATATGACTGATTCCCATACCCAATACTTAAAGGAATCCATACAGCCATTTGTATGTGTATTTGTCTGTATGTGTGAATGCAAGAACCCTGCAGTTTTTGGTGACAGTCAGATGTCACTTGAGGTTCATAAGTATTTAATATCTGAAAATCTTTTTCAATAAGGTAAGCTAAGAGCACGGATTGTTTGAACATTATTCTTAACATTGTAGTACGTACAAGTACAATACTGTGTGTTAGTACAGGTGGACGTTTTCATTTCTAATGTTGATGATTTTAAACAGCAGAAAGTGAAACCTCACAAGTTATAGACTTGAAACTCGAGAATAGATTCATCTTCTCGAGCATCATCGTGCCGGATTGTGGGACTGGAGGAGTAAAAATCTCTCTTTGCGACAGTGGTTAATATCCCATTTCAAATCGGTCCAGATTGGTAGAGGTAACTTTGATGTAGATTTTTAGCATTCATGTGTTCATTTGTTTCGTTCAGATTTTATTTATAATTTTCCTTCCTTTGTCTATACTTCTTCTAGTGCCAATATTTTGTTGGATGGTAACTTGATACCTAAGATAGCAGATTTCGGTCTGGTCAGGAAATTAAAAGACGAGCGTACCACAGAGTTTACTTCAGTCGTGATCGCATCAATCATATACCTCGCACCGGAGTGTCGGTCGGGCCAGTTTTCATCCCGATCCGACGTGTATAGTTTTGGCGTGGTGAGCATATTTTGAGATCATACGCCATTTGGGATTTGTTTCACAACAAGTTAAATGGACACAAATATTGTGCCCCCCTTCCCACACCTCTTAAATTGTTGGTGCCCCAAACTCGGATTTTAAGCATCTAAGTGGCGTAAAAGCAACATAAGAAAGTCAATTGCGGCTCCACGTAGTAATATTTAGTAATACATAAATGTGTACAGGGATTCAGCCAAAAAATGAGCTCCAACTCCTTTTGTGTTTTGTAGCAGCTGTTCCTGTTGTGGTTGTCACGGTTTCGATAGACATTTCAATCGGGAGAAACTTAGTTTGATTCATCAATTTACAGACGCTTCGAGAGTTTGATAAAATGCATGAATTTGCTTCCAGATTGTAGACCTAGTCTGCTGTTAAAAAGTTCGAATGAACCCAGACAAGCTGTAACAGAATACCTTCATCAAATTTTTAGGTATATATTTTCAATTCGCGAAATATTGTTTTCCGATTCACTCATGAAATTGACCTTTGTCACCAGCAATTGATTCAGCTGTATATTAGAGCACCTGCTTGGTAAATACTCTCAAGTTTCTTGGCAATTAATCACTCATTTTTATGTAAATTTTATATTTCTTAAAAATAATTCTTCTCTTGACTATGTTTGCAATGTAAAATCTTTCATCATACAAGTAACTCAGCACAATATTCATTTACCAGTTTCTTGTATTAATATTTCGATGTATCCTTCATGTCACATGAAAGTTTCAACTGTTGAAAACAAATATAAACTTTATAAGAGCTTTTTGTAGCCGATGTATTAATGGCTTAGTCTACATAATTCGAATAGAAATTCAAGTAACAAAGTTGTTCAGACGATTAAGTGTTTAATTTTCCTGTGCTTTATGGGGTTGTGTGAGAGCTGGAGAGAGGGGGGGGGGGGGGGGGGTGGGGGAGGGGTGTGTCAAATGGGCATAGTGATTCCATGCTGAACCTTTCATTAGTCACATGAGTGATATTTGGTGGGGAGTGAAACCTTGGAAATGATTAACCTCGTTACTATCTGTTTTTGGTTGCGATGCCGAAGGCTCAGTAACCTTTGTAATCATGCTGGCGTCTGCCAATGTGATGGCAAGCCTGAAACATGATATCTCAAAAACCACAAGTTGAGTCAGTGTCATGTTTGGTAGGTAGATGCCCCATGATAATTTAGATGTGCCTTATTGTCGTGGTTACCCATCTCATGTGTATTCATGAGTGGGCAGGGCTTAACATAATTTATTTTTTATAATGGCAATATCTCTTCAACTGTATCTCAGATTTAGTTCATACGTGGTATGGTGACTACATAGTAAGTAAATGCTCCTTTGCAACAACAACTTTGACCTCATTTATATTCATGAGTTGGTGGGGCTTAATGGGAAATAGTCAAAAACAGTTTGTAAACACGATATCTCATCAACCACAAGTTGAATCAATGTCATACTTGGGAGACAGATGCCCCATGATTGAAATTTGGAAGAGGTCAAGAGAGGTCAACAGGTATCAAAGTCTGAAATCCTGTCAAACAAACTTAAAGCTCCAATAAATTTGTCAATTCTCCAATGGTATGGTTTTCTTTTGGTAAACATAGTTTGGTCAAATTCAGTTCAGTTAATTTTTGTGAAGGGGCTCTATAAGTCTTTAACAGAACATACAGTCATACAGGAAAGTTCAATGAAAGTTGATATGTAGTATTGCTTTAAGTACACTCAAGTGGTCATCATCCAGTTTCACCCTCTGAGCTTCAAGGGATCAACAGGTTATCTCAAACTGGCTGGAAAAAAATATGGATCAAGGGGTCAAAAGATTATCTCAATTGGCAATTTGGAATGTGATTATTCCAGATGACTTGTAGGTTGTCAAAATATTTCCCTGTGCTTGTAAACAATCTCTTGCAGGCTCTCAGTCTATCATAACAAATCTTAAGGGATTTGCATTAGGAATTGCAATAAAAACTATATTGTGTAAGATCTTTACTAGTGAATTAAATGGTTGATGCTTTGTCAACATGATATTAACTGATTCCTGATATCTTTCTTTATATATTGCCCCATTAGTCAATAGATAATCATTCATTTTGGTGTGCGCAAGTTCACGTATATTAACATGTATGGCTTACCACACAATTAATAATGTATAGGCATTGTAAAATCGTAACCACTAAACGTTTTTACTTTTTCTGGTTATAACAAATGAGTGACTTTTTTTTGGTAATAAAACAGGTACTCCTGGAAATCATCACCGGTCAACGAGTTCTCGATAAGGATAGGGTGGGTCAGGACATTATTACATACATGGAAGAAATCGCAGAGGTGGAAGATGCCATTATGGACGTGGTCGATAAAAAATCCAGTCCGTTCGTGGACTGGCAAGTCAAACAGATGTACAGCCTTGCAAACAATTGTCTTCAACCTAAGAAACAACGACCGCACATGAAAGAGGTGAGAAAATTGTGTCGAAAATGTTGCACGTGAGACGAGAAATCGTTGGTCTTGTAGTCTGATATTTTGCGTCTCAAGGCCCACACAAAAGTGGGGAATTAAACATACAACAACAGCATATGTCAATATATTTTGGACAATAAAGCTTTATATATAATATCACAGATTTTTGGTTTGCAAAACATTGCCAAATCACAAACATTTCTTCACCTGTCCTCAGTTTCATGCAGCAACAAATCGTTGGTCTCGTAGTCTGATATTTTGTGTCTCAAGTAATTGAATAACAACACAAAAGGGGAGTTAATCAGCTTCTAGTTAGGTTAACTTGTGAAGGGTACGTGTATACGACGAGTCTTATGTTCTGTGTATTAATTCCTCCTTATCTCATCCCTATTAGCAATGAGAGAAATTTTAATTTGTTGGTTTTTGTCTTTTAAGAGATTTCTTTCCCGGACAATATGAGACCGAATAGCTTTGTATTTATCAGTGTGCGTGTCGGTTGTGGAATATATCCGAATACAAATCATAGATTCTATGAGTCATGACTATTTTGAGAGGCCATCATATTGGTACCAAATAAAGCCTGATAAAATTGTTATAGTCAATAGTTTTTCCCAGATATTGGGACTGTTTAATAATAACAACTAAAATGTTTCTGTGAGCTAATTGAAAGTGGTATACTGCCCTCTGTATGGACACCAACGGGTGATGCAGTCTTACCTAGAATTTTCAAAGCTATGTTTTGTAGAGTTTGAATTGAATGGAAACCCTGCCGGCATTTGTATTTAGCTACCGACTTAGATCTGTTCACCGTGATCATGATCGATCCCGACTAAACATAAATATTATCCCTGGATGGATTATTAGTTAAAGATTATTTTTCTTTCAAAGATTTGCAATCATCTGATGGAGATCGGTTAACTAGAGAGAGAGACGAGAGGAGCAACTTTGGTGAAATCTGGAGAGGACTGAGAAGTTGAGGTCAGAATAATGCATTTAACAATGCAAGGGCCATGTTGATGATTTAGCTTGCCATTCTTGTTGTTGTGAAACCAGGAGGGTAGTCAAAAGGACTGGGTACCGTGTGGAACAGTGGGGAAGGGGAGATAGACACTTTGTTTCAAAGGGTGAGAAGGGGAGGGGTGGTGTTTCTTACAGATGAGGGAACAGTTGGGTTCTTTTCCCCCTCACGGTTCTTACCTCTCCTGGTTATATGAACATGTATTTTTAGCTTTGTTAAGTAGTGGATTAAAGATGACCGTTGTGGCCTAGACTGAGGGGCTGGATATTATTGTTCCAAACGTTTCAACTCATTTCATAGATGAAAGTCAAGAAATTCGGATTAGATCATCACTTGCAATGATCATCACTAATGAATAATGTCTGTATGTGTTTTAGTAAGACTCAAAATATAGAGACCAAATGTTTTTCTATGGACAGAAAAATCATTGCTTTGGATCACCGAGTTGCTTGCATTTGATCGAAAATTGACCATAACTCAAATGATCATAGACGTGCCACACTTCTAGATTTTCCACATAGTGGAGTTTAATGAACCCTTTAATAAATTGTCATTGGTAGGACATGTCAACTGCAGGACTCGTATTCACAGTTGTCTTTAATAACATGCAAAATCCTATTATTTTCATTATTATGAGGATTTTATGATATTTATTGTGACAATTTTAGAAGCAAATATCATCCATAGATTTATCAAAATTGACTCAAAAAGTCTGCTTAAGATTCTGGTATTTTGTGAAATGCTGCCAATTGGAGACTGGTGAAGAATGCTCCTTTAATGTGTAAACGTTCACATAATTTTGTGTCGTATCGGTGTGGTAATTTTTAAACCCATCTCGTTAGTTTTGAAGGTCGCTATGTATTTGGTCCCCGTTTAATGTTTGGCCTCGATTAGCAAGCAGACATATTATTGCATCACAGTACTAGAACATAAAGGAGTAACGCAAGTTGTGATATAAATGAAGCATGCAAGTATATACATTTTTCAAAATTTTTAAATGACAAATTTATTTGGAAATAAAATCAGTACTATTGTTAGGACTTCTAAATATTACCATTCTTTACGCACTTTGTAACTGCTAGAAGAATTTAGGTCCCAAATTTGTGCTTATTTTAATACGAATAGTGTATACCAATCATTTTTGCCTTTCATTTATATTGTTTTAATTATTTTTTATTGCATGTTATTGCCCTCGATATATAAAAACTATGCATGCAAGAGTCAAATTTTAATCTTATGCAATGAAATATGGTTTCTATTTTGAGATTATCGAACCCCCCCTCCCCTATATTTTGTGTTTCACAACTGATCAATCCCGATTGCAGCAATATAATTGTCATCCTTACAATGCATATTGAAGTGTTTAATATACAGTAGTTACTAAGAATAGTGTCAGATGCCACGGTCAAATCTAAAAGGTATCCAGTAATTTCCTCCTGTGGCTTTTTCTCTTATCTTTATTAACAATTTTTGGCTTCCAGTATTATTTACTTAAGGGTGTAAAAAAGGTGTCTATAATAGTGTATTAGATGTTTACTGTACAGAGATTGCAACAAACATGGTGTATCCTCAGAGAATAATTTAGTGTTCAGTTATCTGTATAAATCTTCTTCCATTTATGAATTCTTCTTTCTCAGATTTCTGAGATCATTTTGGTGTAGTATTCCTTGCAAAGATTATGAAAGATTAGAAAGGTCATTTATATCTCTTAGATGAATACTTTCGAGTTTATTATGTCGCCTTAGCTTTTATCATGAAAGTGGAAGCACTTGCTTTACTCAAAATCTATTAGATACTCAATAGTTTCTCCCTACCCCCCCCCCCCCACAATGAATGATTTTGTATTTCTTAATCTGTAAACATTCACCTTTTAATTAGTGCAAAGACCCTGATTATAACAAGATTGTTAGATTCATTCATTTTGAAATATTTAATAAAATGTGGTCACATATCCAGAGATTTTATTATCATTTTTTCTGGGGCGAAAGATTCTCCTCCAAACATTCATTTCTAGATTTTTGATTTGTAACATGAAGTTTGTCTGGTAATTTAATGAAATATATACTACACCTGTATTGATAGCAATATGCTAAACCTGTCACAGACTCAATACCACTAGTGGCATGAACAACTTGCATTAATATCACAGATGTTGATGAATCCTTGCAAAAACACCATCTTGTACCAACTTGCATAAATATCATAGATGTTGATGAATCCTTGCAAAAACACCATCTTGTACCAGCATGAAGATTATTTATTGATTTATGATTAACTAATTAAGTGATAAGTATTGTTATTTTGCTTGTGAATGCATTTAAATTGTGTTCAATGAAATGGCCAGCAATATTTGAGGCATTAAACTCTTTTGTTACGGTCAGACAAGAAACATCAAATGATGATAGAGAAATATTTATCAGATAAATTGTGAACATATATTCTTGAAATTTCTGGAAAATGATACAAGAAATGACTTAGAAATGTAAAAAAAAAACAAAAAAAAAACAGAAATTCATGCTGGAAAATGACATAGGTTTAAATGTTGCTTTTGTGTTGGCTTCCATAATAGAAAGAATTTTTAACTTTCATGAAAACTAAACGTTAAATGTTCACGGCAAACATCGAGTACCTGTGAGAAATAAGAGGATAGATACAGATGTAAAACTTGTTGAAAACAGCACAGCACCTTAAAACAAGAAGTGTTAGGTTGCCAAAGATTTGCAAACATTATTTAATACAACAACAACAATGGAAAGTGATTTCAGGCGACTTAAAATAATGTACTTCATGTCAGAGACAAAAATAGATAATAAAACAAGTTTAATTCAATTGTGCAAAGAGATGTAATATAAGACTTTTTTACTGTCATAAAGTGTTCTTACTAGTAATCATATATTTGTTGGACTTTCGAACTGAATTAAGAATCGAAAGGGATCCTGACAAAAATACAAACAATATTGAAATTCCACAAGATTCCCACACTTAATTGGTACAATGCGACCGGGCCTGACGAGAGGGGGCTCAGGGGGAGACACCACTGAGGCCTGGGGTCCATTAGGGGGGGCCTGGGGGAATATGTGCATATGGCTGGTCATTTGTCCAATCACAACCTCAACCTCAGATCCTAATCACTGTTGCCCAGATTCCTATATGTACAATAGGCTATACTGTACCTGTCATGAAAGAGTTGTATACTAACAGGCTTTAAGTGTTCATATCACAGAAATTTCCGTGGTTCTTTCTGTTTAACAATCAAGAAGATTTTCCATATTTATTGATGTGAAACAAACTAACAATACAGTTTATGCTCAGGTTTATGATGATAGTCTTGGATGGAACAGGGAGTTCCCCTGGATGGCATTATAACCATGGAAACATGCAGCCGTATGTTAGTTTCTATATTCTTGTATATTCTTGCAGCAACAACATCAAAAAAAGGCTACCCTGAGATTATGAATTTTAGACAAAAAAGGCGACAATTGTAAGCAATTTTAGAAAAATTATGAAATCTTGATAACGATTATGAGCTGTTACAGATTGAATGAAATGTAGCATTCAAATAAAATATTTTCATGAGTAGTACCTCATTTTAATATATTGGCATTGATAATTAGTCAAGGCTGTATGTTTGAATGCCTCATTCAAATGACTCTTTTAGTACAACATCATGACAGGAGTTACTCATGGACATGATTGGTCATCAGAAAGAATGTCATAATTAATGGTTTATTTAAGTGAGTAGGAAGTCACTTTAATTGTGGCAAATCATAGGTCCTGAGTGCCTGAAGACTACCACAGCTGTTTTAATATACAAAATGATAAAACATTTAACCCTTATTTTCACTCCTCCTTTTACCACTCTTTTAATCAATTACATTTCAGGAAAAAAAATTCTCCAGAGGATCCATTTGTGAGCAATCTTACTAATATACTTAATAATAATAATATTTCCTTTTTATATAGCGCTTTATACCAGCGATAGGTCTCAAAGCGCTTTACAGACGTTATATTACCCCTAGTCAATGATAACCTGTCCCAGAGACAATCCCTCCAGTCGGCAGCAGTTATATACTGCGCCCAATGACAAGTTACCTC
>JAAAKB020015353.1:0-14962 GCA_010014835.2 Apostichopus leukothele
ATTTGTCACATTATCTGCAAATTAGCAAGGCCCGGAAAGGGTCATTTCCGGGATCTAGGGAGTATCTTTACTCAAATAATTTCTGGACGCTCCGCGCCAAACCTGTGGTGGCACTCCGCTTCGACAGTGTCGAAAGCGCCCCTATAGACCATTCTCGCCCCCCCTGACCAATACCCCTAGCTCTGCCACTAGGGTAACAGGGGGCATAAATAATAGGCAACACCCCCATCCCTTCCCTACACCACTGCTGAAGCCAATTACACAGAAGCAAATGATTTTGAAGCATTTATATCAAAGTGTATTTTAATGTACAGTTTTCCTGCCTTATCTTTTTTTCCGTGTATTATTATTGTTATAATTTATGTACATACAATTGAAGCCACTGTTACAAACTGAGCAGTTAAATGAATATCTTCTGCATTTGATGTTATCTCGCCACTTTCAAGCTCTATAACTTGGCTTACACAGTTTAAACTTGAATGTCCAAAAAAACTATTCAAGGACTTTTTGAATCATAAAACAAAACCATTGAAACTAAAAATGAGATAATCCACAGTTAGCCTAGTCTACACTACAAATATTAAACAGACTCTAAGACAGGCTAGGCCTAACAGTAAAGCACACACCTATTTAAATACTTTCATACACAATGCAGACACATAAACACATGTTACTTTTGGTTGCCATCTTTACACATTTCTATCTCTCCTTTTGAATCACACATGTCTAGCAATATGTAACTAAATTGACAATTTACTTGCAGTTAATATTTAACTTTAAATACCTATGGTAACGAGAGAGGTTCTGTTTACCAAACAGAAAATAACATAATCATCTTTGTCCATATAACATATACAAATATAGAGCCTACTCACAGATCCTGGGGACAATGTTGTTTTGCCTTTGCTGCCAAGCATCTTTGGAACAACTTAATCCTATGGAATCCTTCAAATCTACTCTGAAAACTCATTTGTTTCTAGAACTACACAACATCTAATCAACTTTTAACTTTTGTTATCTTATTCTTTCTTCTTGCCCTTTCTAGTCACTGTTGTTTCACTGTGTCGTGGGCGTTTTTTTTACAGATACCAGCGCATTACAAAACTAATGTTCATTATTATGATTATTATTATAAGAGGCCTAAATGCATAAGAATCATGAATTGACATCATGGATTTCTGTAGCATACAAAAGACTTTGCAGCTTACCACATTGATTCCTGTATAGCCATCCGACAAGAAATTTTGCTCATTCACAAAAAAATGTTTACACAGTTCTGTGGATTTTCAAGTTATAACTATCAGAGATGACACCTTGCCCAGTTCCCTTGTGGCAAGAAGGTTCATCTAATGCTTCACTCTACTCATCTCACAGACACTGCTTGGCTTATGTTATTAATATATTTGTCCTGTTTAATTATCTTTTGTAATTATCGTTTCTACTTGTATTTACACCAACCCTGTATACCATTATGTCGTGAAATGTCCTGTTGCGAAGGTGACAGATAATTTTATACAATGAAGGTGACCTTCCTTTGGGTAATCCAGTTCCGTACCAATTACATTTCCTTCTGTCATTTAGTATAAATATCGACAGATTAGCTACTAACATTTGCCCTGATCATCCTCCCAATGGTGAAAGATATACATATAACTATTCTTCAGGTGAGAATGGTGCTAAGCTCTATACTCTGTAAAATTGACAAATTTATCTTTTAAAAGCAAACTTCCTCATGAAGGCTTTTGCAGTTCTACCATTCCGTTCCAGTCCTAGCCACCATTTCTATATGAAGTTTAAGACTTTGTAAGTTGTTATTTCTATGTGAGATGACAACTGTAATCACCAAGATGTGAATGCACCAAATTTTACGTGGGTCCAATCCGAATGTATAAAGCCCAGGCCTCCCACCCTCACCGCTTACATAAGACCCTATCTGCTGAACAGGATGTTGAATGAAATGAAGAGTTCATGATGCATCTTCCCTGACAGAGCTGAGGGCCTCATTCATCAGATCGTCATCCAATGTGCAGGGACTACCTGCATCCCCACTACCGACACTGATACCTGTTGGAGATTTGCTTGCAATTGGTGATTTGACCAGAGGGGACTGGGGTAACGGGGACTTGACTTGATTGTGTCCTCTGCTGGAGGCTTCTCCAATTTCTTTTCCTCTTCCAGCTATGATTTTTTGCTTCCTCTGGCTGGGGGATGTTGGAACATCAATGACCAAGCCGTCATCGCTCTCAGCCGGACTGACTGGGGAGCACGATTCCAGTAGCATGCTCCGTTTGGAAGGTAACGCAGACTCCTCTGGGGTGGCTGCTCTTTTAACACCTTGCGGATTTGGTACTCCTCCGATAGCTGGTTCCACACCGGTTGGACTAGGTACGCCTGGTGAGACGGGACTGGTAGCCTTTGTGGGACTAGAAGGCTTGAAGGATGGGCCAGGACTCCTGACATTATAAACCATATTCCTGGGGCTACTCGGCGGTAACATAGCTGGGCTTGGAACTTTAAATTCTATTTCCTTGGGTATGGATGAAAATGGAGACTTGGCAACCATCCCACCAGCTTTGGAAGCTGACATTTGGGTAGGGACTTTGTTAATAGCATTCATGGACTTTGGCGACAGTGGAATACCTATCTGCAAGACATCACCAGTTTCTGGTGAGTTGGGTCCTGGGCTGGAAGAAACCTTTTGAACCTTCTTAGGTGGAATATCATCACTCCCATCTTTTGAGGCTGATCTCTTGAAGGAAGGTTTTGTTGATGTACTAAGAAAGTCTGAGGTAACAGCTGCTTTCTTCTCATCATTCTTTTCTGCATCTATTGATGGTTTTGCAGTTGTTGAACTGTCTTTAGATTCAACTTGAACAGGTTTTGTATCAGATCTTATAACCTGCTTTCCATCATCCCTCTGCTGATCTGCACTCACTTTTTCTTTGTTTGTGTCGGTCGAGCTTTCCTCAGTCTCTTCTTTTGGTTTGCTATCTTTTGGCTGTTCTGGTTCCATTTTAGCAAGCTCCTGGTCAGCTTTATTTTCGACAGGTTTTTCTGTTTCAGAAACCCCTTTAGAATCGCTACCACTTATTTCTTTTGAATCTCCCTCAGATTGATTTGTTTTTGGATCTTGTTCTTTCTTGTCTGGTTTTGGCTTTAAAGGTAATGATGGACTCTGAGCTTTGGTTGTGACTTTTGGAGTTGATGCACCAGCTGTGGCAGGTTCAGCAACTGGCGCAATCTGAACACGGGTCACTTTTGTGGCCCCTTTATCTGGTGAAGTCACTGTTGAAGAGGACTTGCTTAAGATAATAGGACGATGAGACGATGGTGAAGGTGATGTTTTGGTTGGGGTCTTTGAAGGACTCTGGACCGGTTGGTTTGGCTTTATACCAGAAGTTGGAATAAACAGCTTCGGTTTTGAACCTCCTACGGCCGCTTTTGAAGTAGGTGTTACTGATGAGGTCTTTGAGACGGTGGTTGTAACTTTGACCTGTGAGGTCGTTTTTGGAGCTGATGTAACTACAGTTGATTTTGCTGGAGTATTGCTGTTTCCTGTTGTTTTAGTAGGTGCTGATTTGTTGGAAGGAGTGGATGGTTTCAAGTTCTTGGTTTGCAAAGCCGAAGTGGATTTGGTTGGAGTTGGTGACAGACTTTCTTTAGATGCAGGATTCGTCTCAGGTTTAGAACTTTGTGATATGCTTTTCAATGCCTGAGCTACAGCAGTTTTGGTTTGTGATGTACTAGACTTTCCACCAAAGGACATGCCACCCTGCTTTGCAACAAGAGCAGCCTTTGCTGTTTCATCCTTTACAGGCTGTTTACTTTGTGGTGTTTGCTGGATCTTCTGTGATGGAACCTTTGCTGGGGCTACAACAGGTGCTTTCTCAACAAGTCCAGAGCTCAAAAGTGCTCGCACTACCTGATCCTTATCGCTGGGAACAAGTTCAAGCTTCTTGTGGTCATCTTCTTTCTCAGTATTATGAGCTCCATCACCAGTTGTCTTTTCCTGGACTCTTTCTGTCAATTTGCTTACAATGGCGTTCAAAGAGTTGATTTTGCGCGGTTTTGGTGACTTCATTCGTGGTCCAGTCGCTGAGAGAGGAGTCGATGGAGTTGCTGGTGCAGAACTTTTAACATTCGATGATGGTGCCCTAGCACTTGAGGGAATCACAAGAGGGACTGGCTTAGTCATTTGTTTGGCTTGCTGCTGAGTTGTCCCCACTGGAGAAGATTTTGGTGACTGATATACTTTAACCTGGGACAATGTAGGTGCACTCTTTAAAGAACTTGTGGATGAAGGGATGGATGGAGATTTGCTTGGTGGTGGTGCACTGAGAGGAGTCTTCATTTGCTGACCACCAGATGATCCTGTTTTGGAACCCAGCGTTGTAGAAGGTCTCACTTTCGTGTTGGTAGTGAAAGTACTTCCTGTGTTTGTTTTTGAGGTATAACTAGGAGAGGAGGTACTCAGAGACCTATTAGGATGCACAGGGGAAGCATTGTCCTGGGAAGATTTGTTCACAGCTTGAGTGGATATGGATATTCCAGATTTTGGATGACTAGGCGATGAGCCAGATGAAGCGGGTAATCTCAACTGTGGTGACATTCTGTTGTTTGGAGATGAACTTGAATCCTTAGGAGAGGGCGTTTCACCACGTTTATCTAATTTTTCTGCAGATGTTCTTACTTTACTACCAATACTGCTTTGTGGACTTACTGAACCTCTTGGGCTAACTGACCCACCTTTTTGTCCAGGTATGGGCCTTGTGAAGCCTGGTTTGCCTACATCAAACCTCTTATCTTGCCTCATAGATGGAGACGCACTTCTTGGTCTCGGCATTGCCGAGATGGGGGTTCTCTTTGGGGAAGAAAGCCTGGTTTGATCAGAAATTTTGCTTGGGACAACAGACTGATTCACTTTCTCTATTTGTGGTATGCTTCCACTGTCTCCTTCAGGTCCAACTTTAGGTGATGTATCCTGCGATGGGGGTTTCTTCAACTTTGGAATTTTGTAGGATAATACAGATGGTTTAGGAAGCACAGAACTCAGTATATCCTCTGGACTGGGCTTTTGCACATCTGCCTTAGATATGTAAGCAGGTCTCTTTGCTAGATCTGTTCTGACCTTAGCTATCTTTGCACCACTTCCAGCCTTGAAAACTGGCTTGCTGATTAAATTTGCCACTTTCGATGTCCGTTCATCAAATCTTACTTTCTGTGGATCAAGTGACTTTCTGATCATTACTCTTTCTGGTGGCTCTGTTTTGTTACTGTCTTTTGACTGTTTTTCCACTGGCTTTGTTTCACCTTTATCTTTTCTTAAATCCTCTTGATCTCTTCTGGGCTGAAGTAATTGAATTTGTTGTATTGTACTCTGTGCTTTGAAAACTGCCTCATTTGAATCTTCTCTCTGTCCCAACTGACTTGCTGATGTAGCAAGAGCTGGTAAGGTCTTCACTTTAATCTTGGTTAATGGAGGAGTAAGCCTGAGTTTCGGCTTTGCCTCTGCAGGTTTCAGTTTTATTGTCATCTTTAACGGCTGTCCGTATGCTACTGTTGTCTCATAGTCTTCTCCAGTTGCACACTCTGGAGAAGAGTCCGGATACTTTTTCTTTCTCCCTCTTCTGCGGCCTTTCTTGGTAATTACATCGGCCGGTCCAGCGGGCTCTTTCAAGTTCTTCTTGGCTCTTTTCGTTTTGGGCTTGGGGATATCACTCTGAAATGACTTGGAAAAATCTTTGGGCTTTCCTTTTGATGGATGAGCCTTGGAAACACTCTTTTTCGACTGAGGAGGAGATGGCATAGGGCTTTGAACTGGTAGTGTAGGTGAGGAAGATATTGATGACCTCAGCTCCTTACCGATAGGAGCGCTAATGTTAGGTATTGGTACTTCTGCTTGAGATAAATCCAGGGCTACATCTCCAGGAGGTCTGTTTGACACAACACCAGGCAACATCAAGTCTAAAGACTGACTCCTAGATCCTGGGTGAAGGAGGTTAGTTTGCATATCAATAGTGTCTTTCTTGTCGTCTTCATTGTCCAATACAGATGCAGACTCAAGTTTAGCTATAGCAGAATTGACGCTGCTCAGTCCAAATTCGTCGGAGTCCGTCTTTGAATTTAAGAACATATCTTCAAAATTTGGCACATTGATCTCAATGATGTCCTTGATATCCTCTGTAAAATCAAAAGGATCACTAGGAACTTGATGTGAGGGTGTTGTCAGAACCTTTGGTGGAACACCAAAATCAGGTGAGAGGACATGGCTTTGACTTATCCCTGGTAGTGGGTCTGATCTTGGAAGCATTTCAGTGATCATACCTGGTAGAATATTAGATGGACTTGGTGCTGATAACTCTGGAGTACTACTGATGCTGCGAGATGGACGAGACAATGTCCCTGCTGGTGACATTGGGGTTTTCGGTGACTGCCTCGGGGATGGCGGCACAACTCCAATACTTGAAACAGAGGTAACACTATCCGATCTGCTTTGTCTTTTCTTCATCTTATTTTGATCTACTAGTTTACTCATCAAGGGAGAGAACTCTGTTAATGTTTGATTTGGTTTATTCATGTCAAATTGAGATTTCAGAGGATCAGTTGATACAGAAGACTGTCTTGGCGTGTCCTTTAACAAAGGCATTGATGATAACTTAGGTGCACCGGTAAACATAAAAACATCTTGATTGGCAGTTCTGTCGTGACTTCCACTGCCAGAGTCATCTTCTGGGAAAAGTTGTGGAGATTTCTCTGACATTTTCTTTCTGCGCTGTTTAGCTTTGGTTGCCTTCAGAGATGTAACATTGGCAGCATCAATGTTTGGTTCTTGAAGCAGATTAAGCAACATTGGGTTCTTACTGTGTTTAGCTTGTGTTGGAGTGGTGGGAGTAGGTGGTGTTGGATGCATCTGTAGTGGGTCCACTGGTTGTTGAAGCTGTTGTTGAGGCTGTTGCTGTTGCTGATGTAGCTGTGGCTGCTGTTGTTGCTGCTGCTGTTGTTGCTGCTGCTGTTGTAGTTGCAGCTGTTGTTGCTGCTGTTGTTGTTGCTGCTGGTATTGTTGTTGTTGTTGTTGTTGTACAGGGATCCGATGAGCTGGTGGTCCTCCCCCTGTAATGGTACTCTGTAAAAGGCTTGCTAACATGGGATTCTGTGTTTGCTTTGGTGGACTCAGCAAGGGTTCTCCTGGCACAGCTTGAGGCACTGGTGCTGCTGTACTGCTGGAGTATGTTGGCTGTGGAAAGAATGTCGCCATTGAGCTTGTCAGGTCACTAAGAATGCTTCCCTGGTAGTTTTGAGTTCCTGACAGGGTTCTTCCCTTGATCTTAGCAGAATTACACGACGAACCTTGAGTGCCCCCAATTGACTTGTTCAATTTCTGAAGGGCACTGAATGGACCTGATGATGGCAGATTTGGACTTGGAAAGGGGCTGGAACCCATCGCGGGTGTAGCAGCAGCAGGTACCTATAATTAAAAAGATAGATCATATTATCAGGACATGTCAACTAAAAAAAATACAAATTGAAGATAGAAACAAAAAGTCAAGGGTTTAGTCCAGTCTGTGTAAGAAAAAACCAAACTTTTTGTCCACAATATCTACAATTGTTTCTTTACTCTTGTGATATCCTTCATTTCGTATATCTGCATTTACCTTCTTTAAATTCTTATTTACAATTACATGCTAAACTAAAATTATATATGATTTATCTTCAGTTAATAATTCAAGATCAAACATATTGAGAAAAACACAACAAAGGAAAACTGCTACTTAATAAAAACTTCACATGGTAGTAACCTTGACATAATTAATTTTGATAGTTATAAAATAAATCATAATTGCTAGTTTGAAACATGTACTGCTTCTCAACTACTATCAAATTTCTAAACATTCCCAGATTTACTATTCATTTTACCAAAAATGATTGAAAACAGCCTTTTTGAAATAAATGGTCCTTCGGTACACATTTACTTTTCATAGGAGTGAATAAGTTGTTCTGTTATTTCTCCCTAAGACAGGTTGCCATTTTTACATATAATGGACTTGTTAATTATGATCGCAAACCTTCACACAGGAACTGACCCCAGAGGTTTTCATGCCTAAAAAGGTATTAAACCATACAATTGTACCAAGTGACCATTTATTGCCTTTGACAATTACAAGCCAAAAGTTGACAACCCACAATTTGAACTTTGTGTGATGAAATTTGAGTATCACTGCAATACTTTCCAATTAAAAAATTTAGCATCATTTCTGTTATCTTGCAAACAACTTACCTCTTTCTGCTTACGTGTTTCTAACCAGCCAACTGTTTTCTTTAGTATAGCCCTCATGGTGATCGGAATGGAGAGGCACTTCTGCAAAACTTTTGTGGCATACTCCTCACTACAGAAGGGCTCTTCACCCTCTCTGGGGTATAGCTTACACTTTGGGTTCGCTGCATCTGATGTATCAAATTCAACTGCAATAAAAATAAAAAATGTCATATTAGATGAAACCTCCAATATGATACAGAACGTGATAATAATTATATTTCTGAAAATAAGCAGAGCAAAATGCTTGCAAAAATGTCAGATTTGTTTGTTAATAAACCTAACATCATACATACCACAGGCCATGCCATCTTTGGCTGGATGCTCAAAGAGAACAGTCATCCTGTGAAGGTTGTAAGCTGTTACTTCAAAGACCTCTTCGCTCTCATCGTCTGAAATAATGACATGATTACCTTGTTAACAAATACATATAGCAGTTCAACCAGTACAGTACATACCTTTCAAAGATATAGATGATATTCATGAACATTGACATACTTTAACACTGACATATATCGTACATGTTGTTCATAGATTTAAATGAACAGTTGCACTGTGTTGATAGATATGATTTTACTTGCAATTTACTTGCACAGAGACATCTGACAAATGATATGTACCTTACGAAAAGGCACATACAGAAGGTTTGTATATGGTAACTTCGCGATGCTATGGAGGGAACAAACATTCCTTTCAAGGTCATGGGAAATGATAATATCTTGGCTCTTGCTCTGTGGATTAGTTCTATAATTCAACTGAGCAAATTCATTGTTACTTTGATCAAATTCCACCAGAAGGATAAAAGGTCTTGAGCCAAAAGAGTTTCCCTGACTTTGCACATATGCTGATGTACAGTATAATACAGTAAATGGGTGAAATGATTTTTTGAAAGTGACTCAGAATACTTCCTTCTTGTGCTGTATAAATGTTAGCTTGTTTGGTCGAGACTGTATGGCTTAAAATTGCACTTGAAAAAGGTGTTGCAATTTGACTAGCAAACACTACAGCCAGCTACAGAGTCTACCGGCACAGCTGCTTTTGTACAAAACAGTATGCAAAGTTAGGTGACATATGCAGTTACCATACACCACCATACATCATAGAAACAAAAGATTTATGAACAGGGTGTGCTTAAATTATGAACATTGTACATGGTGTTAATAATTGCATACCAACATTGTTAATAGACCCAACACGTTCACTTGCACTGCTGGTACTAACAAACTACACATGTATCACTGCTGTCGCAAAACAGTATATGCATGTTCACAATGCTTTAAGCTGCTAATGCTTAAAATGTGTAAAAGTAAGTTGGCCTGACGTTTCGATCCTAGCAGTATCTTCTTCAAAGGCTAAATGACAAGTAACAGAAACAGAAGGGACAAAAACACGCACAGAATACAGACAGGTTAATGACCATGGTGGACACAAAGTGATAGATGTAAGCGATTAGTAGACAAGGGGATTAGTACACAATGCTTAAAATGCTTAAACTCCTAACAATGCTTTAAACTGTATTCCTTACTTTCTTGGTCTGCCTTCCGCACACAGCTGGCAACCAGAGCATTGTAATTGGTTTGTTGACGCAAACATCTGATAGTCTGTAAAACTTGTGTGTGTTGGACAAAAGAAATTTTTGTGATAAGAAGTCCTCTGATTTCTCCTACCATCGGTGAATCAGTAACAAAGTAGCGCTGTTTCTGATCAGGGAGATTCTAAGTAGAACAAAAGGACAATTGATCTCATTAGTGAAGGAAATTAATAAGTTATCAGATAAAGTTCCCACAAGCATCTTCAAATTCAAATGTATAACACTGCAGCTTTTCCATGGTATCATCTGCTCTGTGAATTACTTTTCATAAGAAACAAGAATTTCAAGATTTTAAACATTGGTCATGATATGAATGCAACAAAATTTAAAATAGTTTCTTTTGATACGGATTTGACTTCCAGAATACTTGTTATGCTAAAAGTGTAAACAACTGCTTTAGCAGACGTTTTTAGTTAATGCTTTGGATTTGAATTACAAACACCAAGAGGCTCATGGATATATGTTCTACAAGATATATCCACATTCTAACAGACATAATAAAGTTTGTGTGGGTGATTACAACATGAACTGACTATGTTCACTAAAGACATACATTAAAGATATTGTTTTAATTTCAGAGAATCCTCCCCATTCGGTGAGCCCTTTGGTTGTGAACTGATATTTGAAAGAGTATGTTTATTTCGTATACAGACATTCAACAGTGCTCTGCAGCATTAATGTTACATCAACTACATATCAGTGTACAGGATGGAAATATCCTTCAGAACATGGACATATCCTTCAGATCAACATGCTTGGTGAGCTTTTGGTATTCCTTACTACAGAATGAAGTGTGGGCATATCTTGATAGTTATACTTTGATTACAATGCCTGTATAATAATTACAATAATGCTGTGTTACATCATTTGCATAGCATCTGAGAATGCAATGAGATATAGTGAAAATACTTAATGTAAATGTAAAACTACCAGATTAATGTAAAACTACCAGATAAAATGTTACCTGTGTAAAATGGTCAAAAATATTTCATATGACTTCATGAGAAGAGACCTGGAATTGTGCTCAATGGGGGGATGTGAGCAACATCGAAAAATGTTTCTGTCTTTTGGAAACTATGTTGATGAAGAAAATTTGAAAGGAGACAGGGAAGCAAGGAGTAAAGCATTTAATGACTTACGACATGAAAAGTATAGCCTCTTGGATGTTGAGCATTTCTCGATTGTTGATTGGTGATGAAATCAGGGTCCAGGGTGTGACGACATATTAGGGTGTTGATCGGCTGAGGTGTCTGGTTTTCACTGTATACCACATTAACACCTAAACATGCAGAGGAAACATGGTAAGACTCCAAATTACAATTTACTTAAGGATGTGTCCATTAATGGGTCAGATGACCCTTCAAATAATGGAAAAGTTATCTTAGTTAGCAGAGGATTTCTCAACTTTGTATTCAAATTACTACCACTCCAATTCCCCTCATTCTATGAACTTACAAAAATTAATGATGAATAATTTAGATTTAGAAAGACCATAAGAATTTTGGTATGGTTATTTTCCTCCTCAATCTCGACTTGTGAGAGGATTGAAACAAAAGTCAAAATTAGCTGCTCTTTCTGTAATATAAATTAATGGCCCTTAATGCCACTCGTAATTTAATGAATAAACCCCATAGGGTTCCTGACCCCAAAGGTGAAAGGATAGAGAAGTTAAAGACCAGTAAATAACTAGAAAGCCAGCAGGCTTAGTGATTCCTTGCCTTATTAAGTTTCTACTGTAATGGAATCACATGATTGATAGAGCAAATGAGGAAAATGTGTCTTGAAATCAAGTACCAGAGCATTTAAAAAGAGTTCCAGAAAACTTGATCATTGCAAAGGTATTAGCCTTCCGCAAGTTAATGACAGATAACAGTCATTAGTGGAAGTGGAAAACCCTCCCAACCATCTCAAAGAGGAAAGCTCAAATATTGACACAGAAAAGCCATTCATGAAAGATATGGTTAAGTTGAAAGCTCACAAGATTTCCAGATTTTGACCTCTGTTGAATTCAAACAGCCTTCAAACAGCACCATATTTGGGCAAATCTTTAGACAATATCTGCTAATGTACTTGTTGAATTAACAAGCAGTAGGAAGGGCAACTGTATTGTGATATGGTCGCATGTTCTGTGTCAAAATAAATCCCTGAGGTCTTTGATATTGATAATTCAGAGCAGTTTTAATATATTGTGCAGTAATTTCTGACTAACCTAGATACAAATGACATCTTAAACCTTAAGCAGCATCTTAAACCTGTACCAATTAATAATGATGGTGAGAGCATGGATGTACTGTATACACCAAGATAGTGGGAGCAATGAAATGTTACCCTGACATGGTGTAAATTTTCAGAACTTGCTTAGGTCCTTAAAAATACAAATCATTCTCAATTGCAGTAAATAACAACAATATCAACTTAAGGTCTGACCATGGATGTGTTTTCAGTCCACCATTTCCTGTATGTACACCAAATGTCATGTGGACACCAAAAGCTAATAACTGACCACATCCCTCAATAGGAAGATAGGTTTTCAGGGACTGAATTCTGCTAGCCTTAAACAAACATTGACGTGAAGCAAATTAGAAGTCTCAACTTGAAAACAAATTTATCCTGCTACAGTGCCCTTAAGATATTTACAATTCCCCCCCCCCCCCCCTTGCTGACCTCAAATGAACTTTGACCTTTACAACAAATTCTGGGCTGTTGCACTCATTATAGGAAAGCCATATGCCACTATGACATCTGATGAAAACTGCCTATCTTATGATGCCATGTTTAATTTCCAGAGTGTAACCTCTGCTGAACCCAAATGACCTGTACCCTCCACCAAAAACAATAGGGTTCTTTTATAGCCATACATACTATCTACTGCAGTTTTCTATCTGGAAATATCATATTGGCATAGTTTTCAAGCTTTGACACCTGGTGACCTAAAATGAACTCTGACCTACATCAAACTGTGTACAAACTATACAACACACAAGGCTATCATAGCAGGCATATATGATCTCCTATCATGTTCTGGTTCTGGAGATATAGCATTTTGGATATATTCACATTTTGCCTACTGCTGACCCTAAATGACCTTTGACCTCCACCACAATCAATAGGGTTTGCTGAACTGATAACAGGAAATCCACATGCCAAATATTAGAACTGCATATGTAACCTTCCTTGAGATATCATGTTTACAAGATTTTCACACTTTTATCCCTCTGTTCAACTCATATGACCTTTGACATTCATGAAAAACACTACAGATCGTCTACTAACCAACGGCTAGCTACACATCGAGTTTGAACTTCCTGCAACGTCTCTTTTGTAAACAATGTTTTCAGACTTTGACCAGTGCTAACCTCAAATGACCTTTGACCAATGACAACAACAAGTGTCACATACACACACACACATACTCAAACATGTTTGTATTACATTTAGACCGAGGACCCCATTGTATTTTCCATTGTTCAAATCCACGTACCCTAACCTTAACAATACCCCATAACAATAGAATTCTTCCGAGGACGTGGTGATTCTTTAGAAATCACAACCGAGGACCTGGAATTCTTTTGTTCAAGTCCTCGGTCAGAATACAACACAAACGCACACACACACACAGACACAAATACACAATGAAACCGTAGACAACCTTCTGACATCTTATCAAGCATATGAAGCTGAAACAATACACATCAGTTGCCAGCATGAGCAGGCTGCCTCTTCTTCTTCTAACTCTCTCCAGAGAATTTTTTTTACACCATCCGCAATAAATTTCCCCTTTTATTAAATGGGATCCTGACAAAAACAACGCTGTGCCTCACATCATTACCAAAAGCTACCAACAAAAACTAAAATAAATAAAAACCCTATAAACATCAAATAAATTCATCTCGGGATGAAGATTACCACTTGGGAGACCAAACGGTGACAACCTTTATGAATAATTTCGTTAACGGTTGTTGTCTGACCGGCGTGAAAACTTTGCAGTATTGACACCATACTTGAAGAGTTTTTGTAGTATTGAGTTGGAGATACAATAACATATATGTATGTAGAACAATTGCATTAAAATTCTTTTAATTAACTATAATTTACTATTTAACTATAATTCAACGTGCAGAGAGCGAATGAAAATTTGGATACAACAACTGAATTCTCATTCGAGTCCTCTAGAGATGAGATGAGGTTTATTGCCGGGATACCAATGTTTTGTTTCTAAATCTCATCCCAAAAATTTGAATTCTTAGCAGATGATGACACACTTTGGTAAAATTATGGACTTGGAAATCATTGAAAATCATGAGGTAGTGTATGTATTAGCATTTCCATCACGTATTAGACGTATATATGTGCCTTTCTCCAAAATTGGCAGGTTGAGCTGCTGTGAGAAACGTTTATTCATAAATACATTGCATCTTAGCAACTTTTTTTTCACTAAAACAAGAATTCAAATGAGGATACTACAATGTATCTGTGGCAATGTTAAAAGATAGTTGGGAATCTGTGAAAAGAATATATTCACAAGGTGAAACGGCTATGGGGATAAATTAGCTTGAATTGACCTGCTTTAGTATGTGACTGTAGGTAATGGGAGGTGGGGGAGAGGGGAGGGGGCAATTTGGAGAAACAGGGAGATGGAAGTATTGCAAAGGGTGTTGTAGGGATGGTTTGTTGGAAGGATGGGGTGTTGGAAGGATGGGTGTTGGAAGGATGGGTGTTGGAGGGATGGGGTGTTGGAGGGATGGGGTGTTGGAGGGATGGGGTAATATTAGAAGGATGGGTGTTGCAAGGAGAGTGAAGGTAAAATGGAAGGGGAGCAGGAAAGGGTAGCAGGAGAGAAATGGAACAATGGAAAGTTTGGGAATTAAACATTTAAGGGATGAGATTTTGAGGGAGAGGATATAAGGAGGTGAGCTGAGAGTGGGGTAAGGGAGAGGTGAAGTGAAGAGAAAATTTTGCAGGGAAGGGGAGTTTGATGGAAGAGTTAGAAGCGAGAGCTGGAAGAACTTGGGAGTTGGATGAAAGGCAAGAATTGGAGGGAAGGGGTGTTGGAGGGGAGT
>JAAAKB020015464.1:0-14960 GCA_010014835.2 Apostichopus leukothele
CAGAAGTCTCAACGCCTGTGGCGGGGGGGT
This sequence comes from Apostichopus leukothele, assembly GCA_010014835.2. NCBI lineage: Eukaryota > Metazoa > Echinodermata > Holothuroidea > Aspidochirotida > Stichopodidae > Apostichopus > Apostichopus leukothele. Next base: position 31 of record JAAAKB020015464.1, read on the forward strand.
GCGGAGAGGGGGGGGGGGGCGGGTTCGGGGGGGGGGAGAATCAAGGAGGACTTGGGATATGGATCACAGAACTTCAGGATTTTAGAAAACTGTAGAAGACCAGACAAATGAGTGAAAGATGAGATATACACAAGTTGTTCATTTCTGTCATGGATTAATCAATGTCCTGCAAAGAGGCATTTAGAGCTTCTTGGATGCAGCATTATGTACACACTTTATAAATGACAAATGTACAAGTATACATAAATATGTACAAAAAAATGAAGATCAATGGACTATACACAACCTCAAAAAGTATGGAAAACATTATCAATAACTGAATATTCATGCAATATTAAAACTTAAAAGACAAAATGACATCCATAAAATGACATAAAAGAGACAACAACGAAAAATTAATTATGAAATTGCGAGATCGTTTTAATCGATGTGAGTTACGCTTGTTCACATATCTTTCCCATTTTTTTTTATTTCATAATTTTTTGTCGGAGTAAAAATGGCATAATGTGCAGGTAATTTCTATCACATTCGCTCATGCATTAATGTAACAAATCGATGTCGGAGTTATGGATCGATTCTGATGCGAAACATTGTGTAAATAACACCATATAAAAATTAAACCTAGATTCATTGACATGATTCACCTTACAGGTCAAATACCCCATGACATGTTTGGTTAAGTATGTGATTCAACACGACGCAGAGACATTCACCTTGTCACTATTAAACCGAGGCGTGATGTGGCAGCTGCCAATTAATCAGTCAAATGTTGATTTAGTTGGAAAGAGAGCTCGTTGATGCAATTAAACACAACCTGAGCCTGGAGTAGCTGACACTCTATTTGTTTGAAAGCACCTTTAGTCGTTTTGATGCCAATTTTCCATCAATTTTTTCCAAAATGTGATCTTGGCAATATTTCTTCAAAATAATTTAGCAATTTAACAAACTACAACATCTGCAAAAATTTCTTGCACTGAATGCAATGTTAACTCAGCAATTGGAAACAGTTGCGTTTGATTCTCAAAAGAAGAAAAAAAAGGACAGTTTTTCAGACTTTTGAAGCAAATCTGAAAGTTGGGTCCTTTTAGTCCATTTTTCTTTGTCATTTTGAATAATGCTTAACCAGTCAACTGTATGTGAAAGCAATTGCTATTGAAAATTATCATAAAATAATATTGAATATATATCAATATATTGATGAAGAAGCTACAGTAGTTTAAGATCGACAGTAAATAGGATAAAAAATTACGTTGTTTATTTCAAGACTGAAAGGTTGGGTTTACAAAGTGAGTTCAGAATAATGCCACAGTACGATTTACAAACCTGGAAGCTTTGTCAAATGAAAGCTCAGAGACCTGTAAAGTACCTAAGGAACGGAGTAAACCCTTGGGAGATGGAGGAACAGAATGAAGGGTGCATCAGCCGATCATAATGATACTACTTCATACATACATGCACAAATCTGGAAGCTTCATTTGTAACATAAATATTAGTGATAGCATGTAAAATAACTAGAAAAAAAAGAAAAAAACACTCCAGGAATGATGCCAGAGACTAGGTAAAACTCTTGGCATATTTTAGTAGACTTTAAAATTGATAAAAGAAACTTTTAATTGTGGGAAGTCGTTTTATCAAATTTCTTAGCCAGAAACTTGAGAGAAACATGAGATCATGTCAAAAACTTCTTCGACGATGTTTCCACTACGGGAGACTCTCACCGACACGGACGAACTGACCGCTTTGTTAAACAGATACAATTGTTTGTGTCCAGGGAGGAGGATACCGTGTTGAAAGAGAAAGGAATTCCTGCAATGGATAATGAAGACCTCTCGGTCGATACAAGCTGGTATTAATCCAGTAATGTGTGTTTGTGAGAGGGGACTTATTAAAAAGAAGATTCCCATTCAAGCAAAGCTAATGCCAACAGCAAAATCACTTTTTTTTTAAGTGCTAAGAGTCAAAACAGACCCCTATGTAGCTTACAATTATAAGACAATGCCCTACGTCGTCTCTTAGACTTTTGGGAAGTAAGAGAAACCCAGTTTGTTCGAGAATACATTTTTCCTGGCGATATGAAGCGATATTGGTCATTCTTGACAAAATTTCAACCGTTATAATTAAAATAAAATGATATGATATTTTAAAAGTTTGATTTTTTTACAGACGTGTCTGTGTGTTGTATTTGCTATTACGCATGGATTGTCAATTTCACTATCTTGCAAGATACACCTACTTTCCTTTGGCAGTGTAAGGTTAAGTGTCCAAAGCATCCCTCACTTGCCAGCTTCTGTTCATGGTATGAAAGGGAACACTCGAACGAAGAAAAAAACTAAGAAAATTAACGACTAAAAACGTTTGAAACCTCTCAACCGAAGATTGGGAAGGCAAAGCCACTCATTAAACATTGACTGATTGTTTACATTCTTTTTAGTGTTTATAGTGGTTGTTAGTGATATTGTTCTATAACCAATCTCATTAACATATCCCAGATATTACAAACATGATTTAAGAACCTAATATGTATGGATTAATTGATATTTAGACAGCTAACTTCTAGAAACAGACGGCTCTCAATTTCCCAATTTCCTTGTTCTGTTTGTAGCTACATTTTATCGCCCAAACAATTTCAGAAAGGGTCGCCATGACACAATCACCGCCGCCCCCCCCCCCTCCCTACCATTCCTTACCTGGATCCACTCTTGCCTCTGATCAGCTACCAGGGTAGCAGGAGGGGTTTAACAGCTTAATTTTTCTCACCATCAAAGTACACTTGAACAGAACTTATTTTAACACTCAGACTGCCCCAATAGATGTTTAAAATCATGCTAATGGGTGGGTTGGGGAAGGGGAGGATACTTGATATCAATTAAACATGACCAGTTTGTCTAACCCAGGTTAATAAACCATGCTTATTTGCATGTAACAAACATGGCTACAGGTTTTTATTGTAATCAACTGCGTGGAATAAATTCCCAGCTATTTGCACCCCTCTCTGAGGAGATGATAATCTTCAAAGAGCTAATCTGAATATTACATCAGGAGGTGAAATCTTATGGAAAGTGAACAAAACCTAAGAGTACAAACAGGTATTTGTTTACATGCCCCCCCCTCCCCCTTTTATCTTTAATTGTACAACGGAAATACACCTCACATGAGGCACCCCACACCCTATGGTAACCCTACTGCATTACCACTTGGCAACTTACACACTGTGTTGTCATTTGTAGTTCTACAGTAACTTTCAGTTTTAACGAAGAAATCACACTGTGTATGGCAAGCAATTCAGCCTTAACAGGACAACGCTTAACAAGAGACACTTCAATACAAGCAAATAACTAATAGCATGTTAAAAAAAAAATCCATAAGAGAACATGGAAACTTTAAAAAGTTAAAAATGCATGGTTGCTTTAGTAGAGGTATGTCAAGTAGAAACAACACATGGCTATAGGGTAGAATTAAATTAAAGAGTTCCCCCCCCCCTCCCCGATCCCACTATGGCATTCGCAGGGGTATAAAACAGTCATCTCTCTATCAAATCCCCCTGGAAATGGTGGCATTGTCAAGCCCCAAAGTAGATATTTAATTAAGTAATGTCTGATTAATGCTTATGATGTTTTTATTATTCTCCTTCCAACATTTGCTGTGATCATCCTGAAATTTTAATGGAACTAATGTAACTTCTTGGCAAGTACTCACTAATTGACACCCCTTATTTCCACATCATATGAGATTTGAATTGGCATTGATTTAATAAATTTACAAAAATTGAGGAAAAAAAAAAGACAGAAGGAAAAAAGTCATTTTCTTTTGCTTTGGTAATGCCTCGTTACTGTCCAGTAATTTGCTAGAAAAATACTGTTTATATTGCACTTGATTGTATAATAGCCCTCTTCTGACTACGAGAAAGAAACTGGAGAGACCAAAAATCACAAACTGACAGATGAAAGAAAAGGGAAAAGTGACCTTAATGACACAGAGATTGGAAAGAAAAAACGGAGGGACGAAAAAAGAACTCACGCGATGAGTCATTTGATAGAGAAAATACATGAGAGAAACTACAGACAGATAGATAGACAGACAGACAGACATAGAAACAGACAAACAAAACCTCACCTACAGACAAACGGTGACCCAGATGGATCAAAGAGTCAATGAGAACGGAAGCAGACTCACATCAAAATGGCCCAATTGTTACAGTAGCTCTTTAACTTTGGGCCACTTTTCGTAACTACTCCCCTCGCCCCTTTAACCATACCGCAAATGTATTCATCAATTGGCAACACACATATCACGTCAGATCTCAAAAGACTTCTGACTAACACAATAGACTCGAATTAACCAAAACCTCAAAAAAGATGGAAAAAAAGTGTGAACCAAGTCGGAAAGTAGCACCAATGAACTGTACGTCGAGATGTTTGTGTTTTCTCAGTCGTACTCTTCCGTTCCCGATCGTAACTTGATGATGTCCTCGTAGGGATTCCGTGAGAGGCTCTCTACATCCGCGTCATCTTCGCAGCAGATGTCGCCGACCGAGGTCTCCTCGCCCGCACCGCCCAGCACCGGGGAAGACGTCAAACCTTTAGTTTTTCTCTTCGAGTGATTTAAGTCCTGTGAAGAGACGGAGCTAGCGTCGTCGAGATCATCCTCTTCGTCTTTCCGCTTCTCCGACCTCTCTAATTCCTCCTCCTCCGTTTCCATCATGTCTTCGTGGTGTTTCTCTCCTCGTGCCAGATCCTCGTTTGAGGTCGCCAGATCTGCGTTCGCTCCCCGGGTGGCTAAATCCACCGCTTCCCGCAGGGCATCCAGAGCCTTGGAATTTTCGCTCTCTGGGATGTCATCACCATCACCATCACCACTGTGCTCGTCATCGTCGTCAATATTGCCATCGTCATCGTCGTGGCTACCGTTTTCCATCGTCTGGTTGTCCGAATCGACCGTGCTCGTGGACGGTCCTTCGTTTTGGATGGTGATGACCTGCGGCTGGTCCTCGCCGCTCCCTGACATGATGTAGACGGGAGACGTCGAGTTCATATCGGACTGACCGCTGATCGGGAAGATCGGTTGCCGCTTCAAGCGTGATCTGTGGTTATGGAACCAGTTGATGACGGTACTCTCCGGTAGGTTCAGCTCCTTCGCAATCTTGTCGATCGCAGCCGGGGCCGGGTAAGCGTCGGCATTGTAGGAGGCGTGCAAGGCAGACTTCTCCTCTGGGGAGAGAATCATCCGTGGTCTCTTGGGAGGGATTATACGGATGGGCGTCGTCATTCCGTGTGGAGTCAGAGTCATGATTCTCTTAGCTGGAAGACAAAAATAAGACAGAGGACGTGAAGAAGTATATCAAAACTAAATTGGTATTAAACACCTTGGTCCATTTACTGCAATCTGTTCAGCTATTGATCAACTCACACTTAGCATCTGGATATTTTTGGCCACTCTTTGAAGGTGATTTCAATAACCAATTAATCACCAAAAATATTTATTGACGATTCCGAATTCAACTCTGATAAAAAGTTGCAAGCCAGCAAGTCTTCACATTGTTTATTTTAACGATTGTCTGCTACGTGATTTACGGAAAGCCAATTCTGAAACGTCGTACAGACTCTCTCAGAGACAGAGTTCAGATAAGTAAAAAGGCCATTCTAATGAATTTAAAATGCTTACTTTTTCTCCTTGGTTTATAGTTTCGGACTTTTTCGATGCTGTTCTTATCTTGAAGCCATAGATACATCCTGACGTACGGCTCTCGTCCTTTCATGCTCAACTTCAGCCACATTTTCGGCTTGGAGAGCAAGTCACTGACCTGCATAGAAAAGCATGGATGGATGAGATTCTCCCATTAATATTACATGCATACAAATCACCTCTGTCCATCTTTCAAAGATACCAGGTATGAAAAAATACCTGGTATGAAATTTACCAGGTATGAAAATACCAGGTATGAAATTTATACTAGGTATAAATTTAATATGATCTTTCATAATCTTAACATGAATTGGTGTAAGTCTCAAAGTAAATATTAACATAACTCAAGATCAGAGCCAAAGGTTACAAACTTTTCATGGGAAACACCTTCCTTTCCAATAATACAAATGTTGAGTTCCATGATTCTTGTCATTTCCATTGCCTTTATCATCACCGATCATAACAAAGTTATTTCTTGCTCTTTATACGGCTGACCACTTTGAGATAACACACTCAGAGCACATTCTTCAGCAAATCGATAAAAAAACTTTGAGATAACACACTCAGAGCACATTCTTCAGCAAATCGATAAAAAAAAAAAAAATCTCCTCCGAAATGCAAAACATACCAAAATCAACGTTAATTTTTGCAACACAGATTAAGTATGGTTATATTCTATGTTTATAAAATGCTTTCTACCTGGCCACACTTTAGTACATGTTGTTATAGCTAACCTGGAAGATTTTCAGATTGAAACGAGTACTAACCGAGCCTTGCGTCAAGCCTAGCACCGCTTCGCCAAATGCCCTCTGGCCGAGATTGTTTTCGTGTAGCACACATTTGACCTGTCTAGTCAGTTCGTAGGTGTCCAGGTATTCGATCATGGCTGCTTGTTCGTGGACTGGAGGTAGTTCGGGGGGTACTTCATCATACAGGTCGTTCTCCCCAGATCTGTGGCTGGCACCAGAGCTGAGGTCAGACACTTCATGGGGAGAACCACTGGTAGACACTTCTTCCTCACCCGCAGGAACATCTAGCACTGTGACGACAGATTTAGCAACTTTATCTGTGATGTAAACAGAACCAATTTATGTGTTCAATGGATTTGGATAAAATACTGAAAAAACACACATGAACCAGGAAGAATATATTTGACCATCAAATGATTTCTGACTGGGAGTTATTTTGTCCTACCCAAAAGACTGAAAGTTGAAATTACTCACTCTGCAAATGTCCTTAAATGACCTGACGAATATTTTCTCACATAATGATCTTTCAACATGCATTGTCTCCATGTGAAGAAGGCTTAAAAAGCGGCATTGCCATACATGAATGGTACTTCTGAATTTACCGATAAGTTGTCGTCAGACATACATCATTACAATCCAGGGTAATATAATTTATAGCGATAATAATAAAAGAATTTAGCGACATCACCATTCTTTGATCTCATAAATTCATCTTTAAATTTTCCTACTCTCAGATTAACCTCCTCCCCGCCCCCAAAAAAAAGGAAAAAAAAAAAACAATCAGAACTGAGTAGTGTCACATTCTGGGGATAAAATCAAGGGTGCCTAGAATCTTCAGACATGGTACAGGTGTTATTACAACAATTCAAAAGAGACAGGAATGTGAGACATGACACCAAACACCGTCTCACCTTGTCTAATCTTCTCTTTAAGTTTATGAACCCCATCCGGGTCGTTCAACCAGATGTTCATCCTCACAAATGGTTCTTTACCCTTCAGGGTCAGGTTCTCCCAGGCTTTGGTCTTGGACAGGAGGTCGCTGACGCTGCCCTGCGACATCCCCACCACGTACGTCCCGAACGGCTCTTGCGGAATGTTGTGCTGTTCTAAGACCTCTTTCGTTCTCCTGATGATTTCAAAAGTGTTCAGTTCGGAGTTTTCGGCGTATTCCTCCGTGGTCAATGCAGCTAACGGCTCTCTCTTGGTCAAGCCGGTGGGAGAGCTGCTGAGAGTCTTGGCATAATGGTCCGCTGTCTTCCACAAGGAAGGAATGATTCGATTCGCTTGCGGCTTTTTCCTCTTCCTTTTATTCCCTTCCGATGACTTGCTACCCGGCGACGACTTGTCCCGTTGGGAATCTAATTCCTGACGAGCTTTGGCTAGGATGTCGTTGATCGCGGCGTCGCTGTTAGATTTGTTCCCTTGGGTTGGCGAGACGGTGGATTGCGCAAGAGCATCAACGTCGACCCCTGTCGCAGAGAAAACACAACGACGTTATCATCGACATTCTGGGCAAACCGTGCTTATGTTTTGGTGATATTTTCTCCAAAATTTCAATAGTAGGAATCATAATATTTTCTTACTCCTGCATTCTTATATATCAACAAATCTTTGGCAATTAACTAGTTTTCATGAAGCACACACAGTTACAACTACTAGACTGCAAAACCATTCTCTTGCAAGGATGGTTTCATCAGGTTTGAGTGAGGGCTGTCTATTCATCATAAGTGCTTTGACTTTGTTGAGTCATGCAAATCCAAAAATCTTAGAAAATATGTGGTTATTATGTACTTGTCTGGTGGCTTCTTTCACAGACTCACAGCAGGGAACGAAACCTAGTCATATCAGAGTTAATGCGTGATTAACATTCCTGATTCCCAAAATGTCTCAGTTTCAAACTAGTTTAAGTGATGAATAAAAATAAAACTCCACAATATCTTCACAATCCCCCACCCCCCCCCCCACTCTCTGTAGGGAGTGATAGCATAGCAACATATTGAAGCGAGGTATTCAAAATGTATCCAGATATCTTTATTTTCCACCAACCACCATTACACCCAGCCAACCCTTACCAACCCTCACCCCTTCCCTCCCTCTCCCCCTCCCCCTTCTTTTAAGCAACTACTTAACATATCGTTTATAATAAAATGCATAACCAAACGTCTGCATATTTAACACTCACCTTTCCTCTGTGCATTCAATATTTTCAGCTGCTCTACGTTCCGTGGATCTGCCAAGAACTGTACCATTTTAATGTAGGGTTCTCTACCCTTCGCTGTTAGCCTATCCCAGGGCTTCGGTCTGGCCAGAATGTCGCTGACCGACCCCTGACTCATCCCCAAGACCAGCTCGCCAAACAGACGTTGTCCGATATTTAACTGAGTGAGAAGGTCTTTGATCTGTTTGGCTACTCTGGACGTATCGATCCAATGGTAAGATTCTAACAGCTGTCGGTTAACGTACATGGAGTTATTGCTCCCGGAGAACGGGGAGTTGAAGGGAGCACCGTAACCGTGGCCACCGACCCCATTACCGAATGTGAAGAGAGGGCTGGGGCTAATGTTACTGTGGCCGGGCGGGATTACAATGATTGGCTGGATAATCTGCGACTTTTGATCATCCGAGCTGGACGAAGCGTTCTGGCGCTGTGAATACGCAGCCGCTACCTCTTGGCCTATCATTGACGCAAATGCCTGAGCCTGCCTTATTCCGTTGTCCGAACCTGCAAAGAAAGCCAGAATGCATGCTTGAGTCAAAACACTCCATTTGGTACAGTCAACAGAAAATTTCAACCGTTTTTTTCAAATTTTCTCCCTTAATGCAAGAGACATCAAGTTTTCTTTGTATCTTTATTTTTTTTTTCTTCTTTTTGTTTTGTTTGTTTTTATATTTCTCTTTCACAGGGCAACAGTGCTGCAGTTCTTTTAAAGCAACGTAATTATTTTCATTTAGTGTCGAACACTGCATTTTACTGCATCTGTCTCAAGTCCAAAGATTTTGTACCTTTCGTATCTTAACCAGCACGCATTTTGGCTTTCGATCTGGTCATTGTAGCGAGAATTTCTTCTCGTTTGCATCGGTGATAATCAACATAATCTCATGCATATTAAAGAGGATTAGATGCAGCAAAATGAAAATGTCCGCATGTGAAAATAATTAGTAAGTCTCCTTTCTACCATGATCTCAGATTACGAGATTAAAAGAAGAAAAATACTACAAGCAAAAGAGTTAGAAAAGAGTTAAATTTGAATGCTACAAAACTCCTTTTTTTTTCAACTTATATCATACAATTCTTTTTCTTCTTTCTCATAGAGGATCAAATGTTTTGTTTTTGCTAAATCATTTAACTTTACTTTCAAGAAATTTCAGACACTCATCATTCTGTTTCTAAAACTGCACTTTGTCTCATCCTTGTGGTATCATTCTCAAATATTAATGACTTAAAGATCTCTTAATTAGAGTGATCAGGGAATTCAATTAAGTGGAAATATCATGGAAATTATAAAAATATTATCAGGCCTACACACATGTCATGCTCAATGCCAGTACACCTTTAAAGATCCTCTCATAAGTTTCTCTTTGACTCTAATTTATGTCTGATGTAAACCTAACTCTATTACAACTCGTCAAAGTTAATTAGTATTCATCTCCCGAGAAGTTCTAGCAGTTCAAGCCATGCATTGTCTTTTTTGATGTGCAATTAATACTAATAAAATAAGGACATGTTTAACCTCCCCTCCACCCCCCTCACCTAAAACACCTGAAGTTTGTTGCATCCAACCGAAACTTTGACTGAATATACTGCACTGATCCATGCAGAGCTCCCCTCATTCAACTCATAATTCACCAAAATAAATTGGAAAGGGCAAAAGGAGGGCCGACTGAAGGGGTGAAAAAGAGTCCATGATCTAAAAGGAAATAATTGCTAAAGAAAAAATAGTTATATTTCTCACCATTGAGGTCCGATTTGGTCACTTTGAGGGTGGTATTCTCTGTCTGAAGTGTCCTGTTTTTCTCCAGAAGTAACATCTCGAGGGACTTTCCAGGACCTTCCGTCTCCCCCTCCTCGGACCCATCGTCAGCACCGTTGGTAAATTCAAGCGACTTCAAGATGCCCAATTCTCTCTTCAAGTCCTCGTAGTCGCTCTGCGATTGGATTTTCTCCTCCTGAGAATTTGAAAGACGGTTTTACAAGACTACTTTGGACAGCTCGTCTTCTCCGTAACGTTTACCAGATGGAAAACTCCTTGTTTCCTCTGCACAAGTTTTAAATGCTTCTTGTATAACTCAATTTAAACAATATAATATTGGAATGCCCAATTAGTGCAAGCTGTAAGCCAATTGTATTATTGTTTTTTCTTTTTGGCCAATCAGATTTAAATATTCATTAAATCCTCATAATACAATGTCTCTATGGGGTGAGGTTGAAAGGCTTACAACCTGTGATAGAAATGAGGTTACTGACCTTATGGTTTATATCGTATTAGTTACACCGTTGGAGGATAAATCATAAGAGCTATTTCTACTCGTACCCTCTGGTGCATTACTCACAAACAGTATTCTCCATAAAGCCACAAACTCGTGGGGAAAAAAAATATATACTGATGAGAAAAAGGAAATATATTTGGACTGCTTGTAGAGTTTATCGTTACCAGTTTTTGGAATGCTGTAGTTTTGGCTTGAAGTTGTTCTTCCAGCCGTTGTGTCTTCTCCATCACTGATTCTCTGAGTTTGTTATTCGACGTCTGTAATTTCTGGACCTCCTCTACCAGCTGAGAAATCTGTAAACAACAACAACAACAACGACGAAAAATTAAACAAGTCACTCAGGCTGTTTGTTTTCTTCTTCTGTTGACACACTATACTCCTCATAACAGAGTCTTTGTATTTTAATTAGCACCACTCATCTAATATATCATCATAAATAATATTAACTATAGGTTATTCAAGCTGAAGCAAGTCGATATAAAGATACGTTGCTGTTCAGAGTCAATACTATTCAAATACTGATACAAACACAGGTACAATATGTTGATACAAATACTAGTATGATATATTGATTCCAATACTAGTACGATATATTGATTTAAATACTATTATGCGATAAATTGATACAAATACTAATGATATATTGATTCCAATACTTGTATGATATATTGATACAAATACTAGTATGATATATTGATTCCAATACTAGTATGATATATAGATTCCAGTACTAATACGATATATTGATTCGAATACTCGGTGCAACGTACTAATTGGAACACTGATCCGATATCCTGATAAGAATACTTGTACGATATACTGCTGCGAATACCTATATGAAATACCCAACATGACTCATCTCTCAACTATTAAATCAAAACTTACTGAAACTTGACTTTATAAAAGTGATCAACATTGGAGAAAATTATTTGACATTTATTTATGAATGAATTTGCTCACCTCCTTTTCCTTTGCTGAAAGTTCTAATTCGAGGCTGGATCTACTTAAAATATCGATGGCTTGCTCCTGCAGAAAAGTAACACAAAATCATGAACCCTAAAATCATCTGTGGTATGCTTTGTTTATCATATATTGAGAAAGAGAGGTATGTCTTATGCTATGATTATCTCCACCCTGGTTTTTGGGACTTTAAGCTTAGCTTATAAAGCAAAACCAGAAAGCCAGTTGGCATTGTGATTCCTTGCCATATAATTTGCTCAAAATTCAAAATACTGTGACCATCTGACTAATGTAGAGCAAGTGAGTTAGATTTGTCCAAGAATTAAGTGTGAACCAGAAAAGATTTGTAGACATCGCTTGTGGGCATGTCATTCACTCATAAGGATTTTACAGTGTAGAATTTTAAACCGCATGTTTCGATATCCACAAAGAACAGTGTTCCTATGTGAAATATAGACCTATAAAGCCCATTCACAGAACTAAACTGAACTCAATTTAACCAACTATGAACTGAATTTAACCAACTACTTTCACCAAAAGAAAACCATAGCATCGGAGAACTCACAGATTAATTGTAGCTTTCATTTTGGAGTTATCATGTTATAAGTTTTTCAGACTTTCATGCATGTTGACCTCATGTGATCTTTGACCTCTACTAATTTCAATAGGATTCTTGCACTCTCCAAGCTGGGTCTACATACTAAGTATTAAGTTAAAGAAAGATGAACATCTTGTGTTATCATGTTTAAAAGATTTTCAGACTGATATTAAAATGTTGACCGCAAATGACCTTTGACCTCCACAAATTTCAATAGGGTTCTTGCACTCAACAGCTGAATCTGCAAACCATGTATGAAGTTCAACAAAGATGTATGTTTTCAGTTATCGTGTTCACAAAGTTTTCAGACTTTGACCTCTGTTGACCCCCCCATTTGACCATTGAACTTCACAGAAAACAATAGGCTTCTTGTACTCAATGAGACAGATCCACATATCAAGTATGAAGTTAATTCACCATTAACTTTTTTGAGTTACCTTGTTTACAAACAAGGGTCACATATGTACGCACACACACGCCATCACCGTAGCAACGATTCATTTTGCCTCTGGCAAGGAATCAAATAAGAATCAAATAAATACTGATCTAAGACTCTTTTTTTCCTTGAAACACAAAATCATATTTATAATTTGATATCAAATTTACTATCTACTTGGATGTCAATTTTTGTCTGAAAAACTGATAAAAATCTATCTTTGATCACATCAAACTACGATTCCATATGGATCATAACTTCATTTCACTCAAGACCATTTTGATCCTGGTCAGAAGATCCACTCATCATCGCACCCCATGGACACAAAACCATTCTACCAAATAAATGCTTCCGTCGTGAATTTGTCTTGGGTATGACCTGGATGGGATGAATTTAAATGGCAAAGTTCGTACCAGGTTAGGAGCTTTCTGCATCTGCTCTGCCTGTTGCAAGGATTGGCTGGCGGACTGAAGCTGTGACCTTAGACCTTCAAGCTCCTTCTCTATGGCAGTGTTTCGTTGGTTGGCTCTCTCCAGGTCCGTCACCAACAGTTCCACCTCGTCCGATCTGTTTCGACGAGGAATAAATAATAAATGTCTTCCAATTCCTACAGGGATATCGATCGATCAATCAATATGAGTCATGAGCTGAATAGTACTACACTCGGGTCATCGTTTCTTACGACACATTTTCGTCCTTTCTTTCTTTGTGACGACCAAACTTTCACTCCATTATTGCACATTTTTCATTTTTTCTTTCTTTCTTTTGGCCTCTTTTTCAACATTTGCATCCATCAAACCTGATTCTTATAAACATGTATTATTCCTTCAATATCAGGATTTCAAAATTTTCATGTCTACAAAGTCCTAAATTATGTAACCACTTGATAAAGACAGGCAAGGTAATTAATTATTTATGACAGTTTCAAGGCCTTGAGCGTAAGATGATGGATTGCGAAGATATTAAGTCTGTTGGTGTGGAACCTTCCTCTCAAGTAGCTTTCTGACTATGGTCAACAAGATAACTAATTATACCTACCGGGAATTATTGAAACTAAGATCGTGATTGATCAAGGTAAGGCCAGCAACATGTTAGATTCATTCGACAAGTGAATGTTGACGAGTGAATAAACAGGGAATTTGACGATCAACATTTTGTCGGTATTTCATGTCGGTATTTATCATGGGATCAGGTTTAAGTTACGACCCTCTCATGACACCCCCGTACCCTCCCCCCTCTGATTCTACCTGGTGGAGTGACTCATACACCATGGAATAAGCAGAGCAGCTTTGCCTGGTAAAGTTCTGAATAAAACGTCAGGGTAATTTTTGACATGTCATCAGCAAATTGGAAAAACTTAAATATCAAAAAGCATCTTAAACTTTACCAAAATCAATTAAATACACGTTGCTTCAACGACACAAGTAGGATGGCTAAATTTTCATCGCTAAAACGGGACAAAAGAAATAATTTCAACTACAGACACATCGTTCTTAAACTTGTATGACCTTTGACCAGTGAAACCCTAAACTGTGTAGGCCAGTCTCTAGGAAGAGTAGTACCGTGAGATAAGACAGTCTGTGATTTTCGTGACTAACATGACACGCTCGTATCTACTCACTTTGCAGCAGAGCGCTCTTCATTCTTAGCCTTGTAGTCGAAAAGTTCTGACTGTGCGCTTTCCAGAGCTGTAGAAGAAACAAACCGACATGTTAGAAACCACTCTGGTCAAATCGATAGGTAAATAAATTGCTCAAAATTTCTGGCAACGAATCAAACCTTGCCACTCATAGGGGCAAGATACGGTAAATATTTAATTAAAGGAGACTGTTAATCTGATGTTCTATTCTTCGCAGGGATAATCATTTTCTATTGCCCGACCCCTAGCAAGCCCCCCTCCCCCCAAATAAATTTTGGCTCCTACGCCTATATGTAGGATCATCCAGTGGCGGAGCTAGGGGTATTGGTCAGAGGGGGCGAGAATGGTCTGTAGGGGCGCTTTCGACACTATCTAAGC
>JAAAKB020015572.1:0-14959 GCA_010014835.2 Apostichopus leukothele
TTTGACTTTTTGAGCGTTTGATGTGTATAATAGGTTGTTAGGATAGTTGATAGTTTATTGTTTGGGTTGGTGGGGTGGGGGTGGTGGGGGTAAAACATGGTAGCTATAAATTTCTTGCTATCTTTTCCATTTATATAGTTCTTCAACTATACCGTAAAGTGGAAAATGTTTCTTTAGTAAAACCGAGAAAAGTTCTATGATATATCTAAAGCCTGCCTGACCTGCTCGCAAATTAAAAATGAATATCAAATCTGTGAAACTTCAACTCCCTGCCTGTCAATAAACTGCTCGGCGATTTTTTGGGCGATTTCTCGAAGGGCAACCAAGTAAACACGAGTGTTTGAAGTCAAGTCACCGGAAGATAATTAATGTAGTGGAATTGATGAACGATACATGGCACATGACAGTGGCCTTCCAGTATATGAGTCAGACTTTATACGATCTTTATTTATCTTCATCATCTAAGGCAAGAAAATCAATCTCTTTTTGACCATGAAAAAAATTATTTCACTCCACCGGTAGTAAAATTGGCTCATTTTTGCTCGTACTGGCTGCGATAAGTCATCACGTGCACCTGGGAATTTTCTGCTGCAGAATTTCACTTTTTTCTATTTTTTTAACTCCTTTGTAAACAAAGTCATGGAAGAAAAGAAGATATGGAAAAAAAAATTAATTAATTAGCCTTTATCCATGTTCATTCTAACATTAATAATGTTTAATATGTTAATTCCCGTGAAAATCATAAAAATTCAACAAACCCCTGGTTTGTCTCCCGGTTATAGAATTTCCAATGCCTGCCAAGCAAACTTGAAAAAAAAACAAGATTTATATCATGCCATTAATGACAATAAATGTTAACCACGCATTGGATATTTACATGAAATGTTTACAGTTTTAAAGATACAGTAAAGACAAGTCGTACGTCGTACCCATTGACGAGTTCTGCATCGTAAAAAGGTAACAAAACTCAAAGAAACGTTTCTTTCGAAACACAGTTTGGTAAAGCCTAGGGGTTTAATAACGCTCCATATCTCTTGCTGAGCCGCAATGAATCATAACCGGATCCACTCCAGAAATTGCCCTAAAGTGCAGTCACACGTGTACGATTAATATGTACGATTATGACGTCGTGACGCAAGAGATAGTTTGGTCTTGATGGGAATATAAATGGTGGCGTTCAATTCCAACCCTTTATGCCACGGGATTGATTTTAATGATTCCAAGAGTGGCCACGTTGTCTGTAGTAGCTATTTAATGGCTGCGATGAGTAAGCTTCTTTGCAGTGGATTTTTGTAAAAGGTTCAATATAAAAAAGATCAATTGCATGACTACGCTCAGATCTAATGACAAGTTGTTTGCAGATTGTCGATTTACCAGGATCAAACTGTCAGTTTGTCTGTCTGTGTGCGTGTGTGTGTTTAGTATTTAAACAATCGTATATTAAAGCATATAGATTTTAAGTACAGAGTGGTATGTACAGTATGTTGATCTGGTTTTATACTGTAGTACAGTTGAATATATATACTCAAGGCAGATTACATTAATTGTCATGACCGCATGTTTAATTGTTATTCACTATGTACAGTATTATCCATGCAGTCAGGATTTAGTGTCCCTCAGTGACTAAATAATGGTATATTAAACAATCAGTATTGTGGACGTATTAAAAACCAATTTAACTTTTCAAATAAATTGCTAAAGAAATGGTTTCAAAATTTACTGCAAAATTACAAAAAAAAGATTCGTTGGAGGTGACTGCCCTTTCTTGTTCCTGTTTGAATGTATGTAGCCAAATATATGTGGGAGATCAGGTGTTGTAGGATAAGTTTCACAGAAAAGCACACATAACATGAAATGATGAATTGTTATTACACATGGCAGTGTTACATATATTGATTTGTTTTTTGGTAACAGAGATTTTTCACTTTAATTAAAGGCAAGCTCTGATAATATCGGATTAATTATTACAAGATAAATACTTCTTTGCTTGGATCAATTAAGCATACAAAGTGTTTGGATTTCTAGGTGACATTTTCCAAATTGCCTCAAATTTGCTTTATTTGATGAACTTTTGTATCGTGACTGAAGTTCATTTTATAACTAAATTCCTTCTTACTTTATAGTTACAGGCGTTTAACCCATTTGCTGCTACATTTGCTACTTTTGCAAGAGAAGATTTGCGACTAGCTAGCTAGCTACGGGTCTCATTGCGGCTCTCCTACGGTACTTGTAGTATACACATGCTACCTGTTTTCTTCATTTATGTATCAAAGGCTTAGCACTACTAAGTGTATGTAATATTTATTTGTAATCGGCAATTGGATTATGAGAGTTGATCATGGATTATTGAGTAATCCCATGCCAATATATAGGATTATAACTGCCTCAGTTAGAAGGGACGATATGGAACTACCATGTGAGTGGATTATTGTAAGATAAATGTCACAACACTGGTTAGTATTGTCCTTATGTCCAGCTGTGATACACAGCTTATACAATATAGTTATAGTCTGTCGGTAAAGCTTTCATCTGTTAAATGCATCAGGAGATCTACTTTACTTGGGCATTTAGGTATTTGTATGCATTATACATACAGTAAAATAAAAGTAGAAGTTTGTTGCTTACATTTGACTTGACCAGGGTACAAATTGTAACTACTGTATGCAGTCAATAAGTGTAGTTATGTGTGATTTACTTCGCTCCTAGTTTACCTGTCTCCCCACAACCTTAGCACTCTAGTTTTACCTTGCCTAGAATGAACTGGTATTACCTTTTAACACTGTGCGCCATCTATGACCCGCCCCTTCAGTCAATGCCCTCCTCATTCTACCATCCAAAGAACATACAGTAACATAAAGTAGAAGTTTGCTGTTTACATCTGATTTAACCAGGATACAAATTGTTACTGTGCAGTAATAAAGTGTAGTACTGTGTGTCTTCTGCTACTGTTGGCTGTGTACTACTGAGAAATATAATTGGAGTGCACACCAAGAAGTGATATAGGATCAAAAGGAATTTTATCAGAATAATTCCAACTTGGATACACTTGAGACGTGTATATCCACCTTTAAGTATAAGAAACTTGTCAGCAGTTACATTGAATGTTCTCATGTGACATGTATGCCAAAGCATCGATAGCAGCTGATTGGCTTTCTGGTTGTTATTTATATTTCAGCCACTGGAAAATATCCCTTTCACATCATTGTGTATTGAGATTCTACAGCATTGGTGCTCTACAGTAATATATATTACAATGCCACCACATTGGATACCACAGATATGGACAATGCAGTTATGTAATGCACCTAGAGCAGCTAGTGCTTGTGTCTGATTTAATAATAATAATAATATTCCACTTTTATATAGCGCTTTATACCAGCAAAAGGTCTCAAAGAGCTTTAACGATGATATGTTACCGGTCAATGATAACCTGTCCTGGAGACAATCCCTCCAGGCGCCGCAGGCGGCTGCAGTTATATACTCACAGGTACCCATTTAACCACTGGGTGGAGGGAGGCAATTGAGATAAAGCATCTTGCCGAAGGACACAATGTAATGAACTAGACAGGAGTTGAACCAGCAATCCTTGGATCACGAGTCCGACGCCTTAGCCAATCGTCCACCACGCTCTACTTGGTGCGATATAGATCCCCTATGTTATTATTGTATATTTATAAGCAATCTCTCACCAGGACTTAGTTTCCTACAATATTGGATGATTTGATTTACAGATTATGGGAACTGTTACTTTTAGGACATGGCAATAATCATTTGAAGTGCCAAAGATGCAACAACATTGCTTACATTCATATTCTCTAAAATTCACCTACTGTACTGTACTGTAAGCTTTGTACTAGAATAAATTGTTGTTTTTTCACAATTTGTGACCATGAAACTACTACAGGGTATTGACAAGAATTTGAAATCTTGTGGTTTTTCTTTTCTCACCCTTATAGTGTCAACTTTTCTCCCTTTAGACAGTGTTTTTCATGGATTTTCTGAAACCAATCAGTTGAATTTCTTTACCTTTAGGAACAAAATATTTTGATTTGAGAAGATCCCCCCTCAGGGGCAGATATGTCATGGCAGAGTGTCTAATATCACTCTAACTGGGCCCCAGGGAAAGGCGGCATACCCCCTTACCAACGGGGATCATTTGAAGCCAGGGATCAGGGCAGATTTGATGGGTCACTGATGCCAGTCCTAGCTGACAGGTTGTTTTCATTGTACTTGTGGCAGAAATTGAGTTTGTCAGTCTGCACATCACAGTTTACAATATGAAACCTGACATTTCTTTTGACCTTTCATCATGGTCATATATGCCAACATTATGCCCAAGGTAGTGGCAGTACAACTGGTACCACAGTATGAGCATACTGTTCACTGTGTTAAGAAAGTTTCCTTGCTTTGAACAGTTTTTTACTCCCAACCGTTTCAAGTATAATTCTTTCTATATATGGTGGAAATCTGATCAAGCCATTGATGAACTCACACATAGTTGAAATATAATACTAAACCTCAGCTCTAGCAAGATCATCATGACCCCGCTTGGGTTTGAGGGGGGTTGGGGTGGGGGATGGATGGGCATGTCCGCATGTGTGCTTGCATTATAATGGAGATCAATGAACATACCTGTGAGGCTGTGTGTCCTTCATCATAGTTTTCATCTACACAATGTGGTTGAAAATTTTGAACTTACCTCTGCTTTAATTAATGTTTGGACAAAAAGGAGTAAGGGCCCCCCCCCCCCCCCACCACACTCTCTCCTAGCCATCCATTCCCCTCTTCTTTTGCTTAGTGCATAATCATTGTGATGGACTTTGGTTTTAAAGTTAATTTTAATCATTAACCAATACTATATTGCCTACATTCAATATATCAGCAACTTATGATGCCTTCAGTTCAAAGCTGTTTTTATGAACTTCAGCAAAATTTATTGTTCACATTTGTGCATATCAATTTTCTTTTGTGTCATTCGACGCACTTTGTGTTGGAGACCTCCCACATCGTGAAATCCCATTCAATGGAGAATAGTACAGACACAAACTGTACAGAACTTGTGTGTAATGTCAGGTAACAGTACATTTGGAACTGCAAATGTTTAACATTTGAATGTTCAGTTATTGTTATTAATAAATTATTGCCTCTTGTGGTGCAAATTCCCAGAATGACTTGCCAGCATATCTAACATGGTATAGTTCACAGCTTAGATTTGGTTTCTTACCATGCACCCCCCCCCCCCCCTGTGTGGTAATGTGATTCCCAGAATGACTTGTCAGCATCTCACACTGTATAGTACACAGCTTCTGAAGACTAATATTTTTTTACCATGCACCCCCACCACCTG
Organism: Apostichopus leukothele; assembly: GCA_010014835.2. Classification (NCBI taxonomy): domain Eukaryota; kingdom Metazoa; phylum Echinodermata; class Holothuroidea; order Aspidochirotida; family Stichopodidae; genus Apostichopus; species Apostichopus leukothele. The sequence goes on from JAAAKB020015572.1 coordinate 5,348, forward strand.
TGTGATAATGTGATCACCATTTTGGAGACGCCATGTACTCTGCTGTGACTGCATTTGTATGTACATAGTACTGTGGCCAGTGCACAGTTGTATGCATTGTGCGCTATTAGCATGCCATATATACAGCTGACCCATGTGACTTACTGTAGCCACTCCCACACAACCGAGAGTTCAAGTATATACGTATTAAGCGTGCCCAGTTATTGACAGCTCAGGCTGTGATAGAGAAAATGTGACTCTCCCATTGAGACATTGATATGATGGCGGGTTTTGAAGGCTTTGTCTCTTATATCAAAGACTTGCTTTCACATTACCATTGCTAAAGATCTTTGCCCACTTGTATAGTAAATTTGCCAATGATTTGCATTGTTGAATTTGAATTGTTAAGTTTAGTTAGACTTAAAATAATATCCTACTTAACAATTAAAAGCTAAACCAAAGAATAGCATTGTCTTTATCGACAATGGGGTTTACATGCACTGTATCTCTGTGATGACGTATTAAAAGTATGTATATCATGATACTTACTTCCTTAAAAAAAACAGATTAGCAGTTATGGTTATATGCATGTGTACCTCCTTATGTTGGCCCAGCAAACATGTGCAATTAGAACTCAGAAGTGGCCATTAGCAAGCCAAATAATTAAATTAGCTTCCTGCCCTGTTAACATGACTAAGCCCGACAGATGATTTGTCATCAATCATCACTACTTCAATTAAAGTTGTTCGTATAATCCTCTCGGTGACATTGCAGAGCAAGCCACTGTATGAGTACATCTATATATCTTTCTGCCTCTCAGTTTGGCCTGCATGTGGAAGAGGATGGACATATCCAAGTACAGTTAGACCTGCATCCATCCTTTGATGATAACTTTGGGATTGTTTCCCCACCTGCTTTCCTTTGGCAAAACATGATCCAAATTTTTTGATTGCCCCTGAAGTCAGTCCCCATTCTGCTTTGTAAAACACAAAAAAAAAGCTAGAGCTTTCTTTTTCCTTTTTTTCCCACCTCTTTTTATTTTCTCTTCTCAATGATGCTCTTAAATGTTTTTCATTGGAGAGCTTAATTAAATGCTGATTGCCCCCCGGATCCCATCCCTGGATGGACTTGACTTCCATCTCAAGTAGTTCTCAGCTGGACTTTGATGGAAGAACCCTTTGAGACCCTCAGACACTACAGCCCAACAGGAAATGGACATTGGGGCCAGGTGATCAGAGCTTCTTGACAATATCGATGGTCTGCCTCTATGAAATGCTCTCTATAGTCGTCCTGGGCTGCAGTGCGTGGAGTCGATTGCCATCAGAGCCGCGTTAAAGCTGTCAAAGCAAAGGCAGACGGTCGTCGCGGCTTGCACACTGCTTGTGTCGAACAAAGGAACAAAAATTCCTGATGCGGAATCTTAGGCCCCCTTAGAATAAATTACATCTTGTTCTGGAAACTGAGTTTTATAAAGTTTGGAGTTGCATATTGTGTCCAGAATGCATGGTATTAGCTTCAAAATTCAAATAATGCAGCGTGATATACTGTATCAACCCCCCTCCCTCCCCCACCCCCGAAAAAACTGTTTTACATGAAATGCAAGGTCTTTATAGCGATTTTTGATTTCCAGGTTTCCTGCATGGATGCTTAATTTTAAATTCTATGCATGGTACTTTGGTGTGATATGGCAACATTTATCATGGGTGTAATTAAAGTATAGATCACCCCACAGACCGGTGTATTGGAAGCACTGTCAAAGTATTGAACCAAATGTACCAGAATTGAAACATGTATCAGGCTTTGGCATAACTTGATGCCCACCCCCCCCCCCTCCCCACCTCTTGCAAGTGTGTATCAAGAATGAAAACCAAAGAGGTTGCAGGATTGGATGTGAAGTTTTGAAATGTACATCAATGATCGATCCCAAAACTAGGAGAATATTACATAAAAGAAAAGACGTATTTCAAACCAGTCACAAAAAATAGTCCCAACCAGTCATTACGGTCTTGTTTTGGGATCCACATTTAATATAATTTGCTCATTCTGTGTAGAAATGGAAGGATTTACTGGAAAGTAGAAATACTTCTAATACATTAGATTCCAAGTTATGATAATGTAAAGATATATAGAGAAGGCCGCTACAATCTGCTTGATCTGTAGAAACACTTGTCATTTTCCCTCCCCAGCTTTTCTCATCACTTAGCTTGTCAGATTGCTGTGATCAGGTAAAGCTAGTAAACCTGTACAACTGTCATCAATTTAACCATTCCCATACCACAATAAACATTTCTGAAAACTCAAAAGTGTGGATTTGAACGTGAAAGATTTATTGCCGAAATTTACTTCCCTTCCGTTATCATTCTGGCCAATTTTGAAAGTTTCAAGATTTTGGTTCCATCCATATTCCAGCATGTGCTATCTACCTATTCCAGCTTTGTGACAAATCTTCTTTCATCTTTTTTTTTTTCTTTCTAATTTTCCTTGTTTTCTTAATTTTTTGCTCCATCACCAACAAATATCAAACCTGATCATATTTAGCCATAAATTATTTCAGCTTGGTCTCTCTCATCTAATTCATTCTCTTTCATAAGCCGCCCTCTCTGGGCCGTACCGTGCGGCTGGTACTGTACGTACAGTACTGCATGTTTTTTCGCAGCACTTGTGTCAACACTTGTGTATTCCATGACCCAATTAGTGCTTTCACAGTCCAACTCCTCTACAATTTCCCGGGAGGATTGGGATGAGTGTGTAATCCTCGTGCCTCACTTGGGAGGTATAGCTCACTGCACCGCACATCGCACAGACGTGTCTGATATTGATGTCGGTTCTCAGGTAGTCATCGAATCTCTGACGCCCGGTCCTCAAAAACGGTGCAATATTTTTATCTGCATTGTTCATGTTGAAGTAATTTGGTTGTCGAGCAGCTGGTCCAATGTAATAAACAATGTTATCATGTGTTCACCAGATGGAATTGTATCAGTTTTATCATATACCTGCCAGATTCTCCCAAAACCAATCACATTGAATTGGTCAAATTGGTCATATGTGTATAAAATGATGTTATTTGTTGACCTGGAGATGTAGTAGCTCAAATTTGTAACAGGACTTGCATGAATTTCTATCATGTTGGATTATGTATGGATTTAAACTAGTCTCATGTATACATAAATGCAATGAATTGTCATGCAGTATATATGTAAATTCTATGTATAAAATGTATGATTTATGGAGTTAGATTATAGTATACTTGCCAGAATCTCAAAAACCATTGAATATCTTATTAATATTGTTACAATAAACAGCTGGTCAGATGATCTAAACAATGTTATATATGTTCACCAGATGGCTCAAGTTTGTCACAAGTTTTCGTTGTCAAAGATTGCATGGATTTAATCTCATCCCATACACATTCAATCAAATGTCAGGCGGTATGCGGGCGTATTCAGTATGTAAAATGTCGCATAAACTTGGACTTAAAAACTGACGTAAATTTGTGTTGATGACGTAAAGCTGCCGGAAACCTCAAAATTGTGCATTTATTCCGCGTTGTTTATGTTGAAGTAATTGTTGCTAAGCAGCTGGGAAATCTTATATTTAACAATGTTAGATGTTCACCAGATGGCTCATGTTTGTACAAGAATTTGTTTCCGGTGTCAGAGAGTAATTGCATACGGATTTAATCTCATCCGCACACACATTCAGTGACATGTCACGCAGTGTCATGGACATTCAATCGGTGAAGTGTGTAGGATTTACGGTATTAGTTTATCATAGATCACAGTTAAATATTCAACACCAAGACACACAGTATGGTGCAGTTGCGTTACTGTCACTAACATGGTTGGAGTTAAGTGAATGTGACTGTCCGTTTGAAATGATTTTAATCAGCAAACCTGAAGACCTACTGTATGATCTTATAATTTGTTGGAAATTCTGAATTGTGAAACTATTATATAGATCTATGCGATATTGACCAAATTAGACCTTAGAATGATGTGTTATCATATTTCTGGTCACATGGATACTGATTAAATCTATAGTTACAATAGTAAAAAAATTAAAATTAGCAAATAAAGAAAGGAAGTGTGAAAGCTATTCCAAAGTATTTCATATGTGACAGGTCGTTATTTGTGTCTCAGCAATATATCACATGACAATTAACCATTATAACACATGACAAGTCTGAAAGAAATGGTATTACAGTTATGAAACATTACTGACAATAAGATGATCCATCTACATGTTTCTCTTTTGCTTTTTGCTTTTTTGATATGTCACATGAAACCAGCTCAACAAGGAGTGTCAGGGGTGGGATAGGAAAGCAAGAGGGGTCGCAGGTTGCACTTTATACCTTGAACAGTGAAGAAAAGCTTAACTTTACTGAAATTTCAACTCTCTTACCAGTCTCCTCAAACCGAGTGTATTGCACGCTCACATCTGCCTGGTCTATTGGTAGCAGGTTTGGTTACTTGCTGTAGGCACTAGGCAGGCAAATAACCTATGCAGTCAAGTTGGCATGTGTGCGCGTGTGTGGGTGGGTGTGTGTCTGTAATGCCCAGCTTTTAAACACGATATCTCAAGATATGTAATCCCTGCAGTTCTCATATTTGGCATATGGCTTCCCAATAATTACTACAAGAACCCTAACGTTTTGTACGAAGGTCAAAGGTCATTTGGGGTCAGCAGAGGGCAAACTGTGAGAATCTAAAAAATGCTGTACTCCAGAACCTGAACATCAAAACAGCTCATATATGCATGGTAGAATAGCCTTATGTAACTGGTGTAAAGTTTTTACACAATTTGCTTTAGGTAAGAGTTCATTTAAAGTCATAAGGGGTCAAACTTGAAATCCTTGTAAGCACAATATCTGCAGGTAAGAATCTTTATTGTTTCTCAAAGGTATTGTTTTGATGGAGGTCAAAGGTTATTTGGGGTCAGATGAGGTTGAAATGTCAAAATATGAAAAGTGCCATATTTTGAGAACTTAACCGTCAACAGAGATTATATATGGTTGGTAGATTACCCAAATGATAAGTAAAATTGTTCCACAATTTGGTAAAGGTGAAAGCTCATTTAAGGTTTGCAGAACTCAAACCTTACGAAATTTCTCAAGGGCAGGAAGATGTGGTTCTTATGCTGTAGTAGAACCTCTTGCTGTTTTAGGCGGAGGTCAAAGGTCGGCTTAGGTATGTGCATATGAACTTCAGCCTGGGTTAGCTTACAAACTACTCTTGTGCTGTAATGTATTTAATGTATTTTAAAGGCAAATAACTGCTGGGAGGGGTTTCCCTCTGGTTAGATTCTTTATTTTACAAGATGATAAAAACTGATAGGTATTACAAGCTACCATTTAGAGAGATTTCTCCCCTCCCCACCCACCCATTAGCTATAACCACTAACATTAATCACTGCTCTCCATTGTATATGTTTCGTCAGATCAAGAACTGTGTTACATCTCTTTGCACATGACATGTATCTATCCTAGGCATTCAACAAGCATGCATCTTCCCTAGGAAATATTCAATACTGAATATATTTGAATGCTCTTTAGTGCAGGAAAAATCTAATAAAACCCTGCCATGCGAACGAACGACATGAGTTGCCTTACATGTTGATCGACGTCTGTTGCTTTGATTTAAGACATGTTCGCGTTGTTTTATTGAAATGTTTCATTTAATATACAAGTCTTTAATCAGTTAAAAAATATTTGAATGCCAGTAGGTCTACAGTCAAGCGGTACTAAACTGATGAGAGCATGCTCTAATTTTTTAACCGATAGATGTTATGATGGTCTTTGAATAAACAGGCGCCAGACGATATGGTGATTATTGCTAATGTTTGCGAGAAAAAAAATAGCGAGCTCGTACGGGAAATAGAAGCAATGAAAATGAGATAATTTAAGAGCTTGAAAGTAAAGGAAAGAAGGGAATGCAAAAACAAGCTGCCTGCTCTTTTAGGTCAGTCACAGCTAGCTTTGTATTAATTTGTTATTCTTGTAAGAAAGTAAGAGTAAATTATTCGTTTGCAATCATTCGTTTCACATCTTTCTCAGTATCTGGTAATTTATGAGTGCGTCCCTGCAGGTGGCATGTTCCATTATAATATCAGTCAAACAATGTGGAAATACGGATATGAATTCATGAATATCTTAAGAATTTAGTGTAGAGTAATATACTTATGTTTGAAACAAGAAGTCTGCTGTAAATATTAGAAATTACACTTTTCTTCTTGGGAATGCAAAGGTTTTTGCCGTGAATGAAATTTGTAGCCATGCAGCATGGAAATTTATTACAAATTCATTAATTTAGTTTGAAAATGAAATATTTTCAAGGTTATGAGTTTTTGAAAAGTTTTTTAATGAATTTTTAATGCTCACTCTCACCTGAGGAGATCGGTTTGTTCTTGTTTTAGAATCCTTTTAAAGTTGACATTTGAAACAGTCTGCATTGATTTAGTATTAAAAAATGCAGTTTTCATGGCCACATATTACAGTAATAGTTGAATTATTTCATGTCTTTTTTCGTTTTTTTATATAATTAGCTTTTAATTTATACCTAGATTGGTACATATAGTACGTCATCAACGCTTCCTTAAGGCTAGAAATTAGTACAGTGATACATGTGTTTTGTAGCAATCACGAGATGCGCTCCTTGCATTAAATATTAATTTTCAACCTTAACCTACTTCGCAGAACAAAGACGTTTGAATATGATATTTTGTAGATCTTAATATACATGTCTCATTGCATAAATGTAAGATCTGAATTAGTATTTAAGTTTTAAGATTTTGTTTCAAAGCCCTTTGGGCTTTACTTAATATTATTACCATAAATGTTCATGCTGATTTATTTATTTATTTATTTATGATATTTTTGTCCATTTACAGGGAGAATTATCACAGTCGTTGACAGCATTAACAGACAGAGCAAGAACGGCAAAGAATTTCCTCATCGAGCTGAAAAATACCATCGATAAAGTAGAGGTAAATTTGAGAGATTAAGCTAAAATTTGCGTAATTGATAAAAACGTTAATATATATAGGCCATTAGTGTGCGCCATGGAAATGTGCCGCAATGTTATTTTCATAGAGCTAAAATACATGCAGGGACTCGATAGAGTTTGTACATCACCTCGGTTTTACAGATAACATTTTTTAAAAGATGAAAGGGGGGTTCTTTTCCTGTTTGGTTGTATTTTTTATTGCAGCATTTGTCCTCAAAGAATAATCTTATGTGGCGGATCTAAACCAAGAAAATTCTCCTAGCGTATTTTTCACTTTTAAGATTGCTATAAATTAGTTTCATCACTTCTGAGGAATTTGTCGCTCATTTGTTACAACATCATTAACCAATTCCAAGCTCAATCAAATCCAAGCGCAACAAAACCACTGATTCTAATACAGACGACGTATCTCTTGATCATTAGTACATTTAATACTCGAAGAGTTGAAATTAATGAGAGCCGATATGACATAATGGATTTTGATGGCTCATTAAAATTGTCAGATTCATTGTCAAAAACTGCTAGTGCTTCAACAAATATCAACAGTTTTCTCATCAGGCTTTACCAGATCACGTTTTGGTTTCCAATTAGCGTGATGCTCGTTAGTAACTTGTACATAATTAATATATTACGATATTAAATTGATTATATTATATATAATAAATATCAATTTATAATAATAAATGAATAAATTACTCTTGATAGGCATGTACATACAGCAAGTTTTGACAAATTGAGTGTTCTTAATGTTTAGATAAAACATTTCATTTTTCTGCATGATTTGAGATGTGATGGATGCTTTTCAAGTAGGAGTAAAATCTGATGCCAATAACATAATAAAAAGACATGGAAAGCTAAAAGTTAGAAGATTTCATCCTCAAATTGATGGTGAAATTAAGCTTTTGTGCATTAAGTTTTTTATGGACTTGTTTGAAAAAGTTTAGTACTTGTTTAAACGAGGAATTTAAGCAGAATTTTTCGTCTTGATATGAACAAGTCTAACAAATAAGAGAATTTGAGTGCGGGTAATGTTTTCTCAGCTATTCTGGTTTACATAAGATGTGCGCCAGTAAAATTTGCTAAATGTCTGGAAATGCTCCTTCAAGGCTAACTTGTTGATGCGGTCCACGACTCCTCAGTGCAGACGTTAATGTTAATGTTAAATCCATTGTTTTATATTAAATTGTAATGATAGAACACTACAACAGAGCACCCTAGGATGGCGTACAACACCGTTTGTCCATAAATTTGTAATGCGTTACTGTAAACATGTTATCTGAGGACATAAAAGTGTTATGTTTTTACGATTGAGTTTTGTGGTGTATCTGAGGAACTGACCTAATTGTTTCTCGGTCTGCTAGGCTAAGTAGTCCAGTCACTTTCATCACTGGGATGACCTTGTGAATGTTTAAAGGGGCATTCTCTCAACAATTAAAGGTTCTATAAAAGTACAACATGGACTGATAACCAGTCAGTTTTTATCGCTCTGCAATATATCAAAATTAATTTTTTTACGCAAAGTTCTTCCTTTCAAATTGTTTCTTTGGTAGCTACTATACAGGATTACAAATGGCAACGTTGCATAAATTTCCTCTATGTTCAACTGAAAATTTACTTTGCTTAAATAATTGCTTACACATCTCCTCACAACTTCCATTGGCCATTCCCCAAATTGTTTAGACATAATATTGGAAACATTATTCATATATATTTCATCCATGGATCCATATTTCATCCATATTTTCCAAAAGACTTTTTTGTCATCATTCAAGTCAAGTGCAATAATTTTCAATTCCAAAGTCCATTTTACCATGACTTGCAAAAAATTATTTGCCAGCTTGTGAGAAATTTTTTTAATTCTCTGCTGTGCTCAATTTTGAGATGTGCTGAATATTTCAACACTAAATTTAGTTGATTATCTATCTGTGCAAAGTAAGTTATATTCAATTCTTCCAACCGTAAAATGACATAAAAAGCACAGTATAGCATAATTAACTTTCTGTAAGATATTAAACCTCTGTCACAGATGCAGTGATTGCAGGTTAATGAAAGAATTCAAATTTAGATCCATGTGCAGAGTGAAAGGTTGTTATATTTACCTAGTAGTCTGATGCTTCTCAATATCTGTAAAGAATTTGGAGGGTCCCAATGGTAGGTCTTTAAAACTGGTCACCAGTTTCATTGCCTGAATTTTTATGAGCATCAAACACAAATTAATCTAATGGCATTTTTGTCACAGTGTAATGAAGGAAGAGGGCAGTGTTTCAGTAAAGATAATAGGTAAAGGATATATACAGTCGTCCATGTATGCTGCATGGTAGGTCAAAGTCAACTAATAATTCAATTCGAGGGAATATTTCATTTTGGTAATTTACTAGTACATCTTCATACCAGAATTATTAGAATTTTTACTTGTATGAATGTTTGTGATGTCACGATCAAGTATGAAAGAAGTAAGAATGTTTCTTTTCAATTTTTCCTTGACTTAGGAATCCAGTATAGACTTTGAAGCAAGTTTAGTAGCCAAATTTGACGAACTGATTTCCATCATCCAGAGAAGAAAAGAGCAGCTTATTCATCAGGTAAGTTGACAGAAAAAGAACTAAGTCTTTGGCTACAGTAGATTAATCTT
>JAAAKB020015789.1:0-14945 GCA_010014835.2 Apostichopus leukothele
CTGTATACTTTGCTCTTTCACTCGAAAACTAAATTATCTGAACATAGTGTCTTTTCTTTGATATTTTGTTTTGTTTGGGGGGGCGTGCGCGACATTTCACCTAAACTGTAGAGATGCAGGTGTTTTTAATGACTTTTGTTGCCAAATTTCGAAACGGAATTAGAAAATTAGGCTCATATCAGTGCCACGCTACTGCTCCCACAACACACAGCGTCAGGTATACTTTATTTAAGTCCTGGTTGTATAAGGAGATATGACTGTGCGATCCAATATGATTTCTAGTAGTTGTTTCATTGCAGGCACATGATAGGAACACTCGCAATGGGACAGGCGCGTAGCCACGGGAGGGGGAGGGGTTAGGGGGGAGGGGTGACCGCCCCACCCCCTTGAGCATATTTTGTTTATGATATCGCTAGTAATTTTAATAGAAAATGCTTAGATGCAACTTCCAGCGATCTGGGAGGCATTTCGGCCAAAAAAAAATGTTACGCTTCGCGCCAACTCATAATGGCGCTACGCTTAGATAGTTTGCCTACAAGCTTCGCCCTCTCTTGGCAAATTCCTCTCTACGCCCCTGCAATGGGAATGCTTTAAAATTGATCTTGATTTGTACTACATGGCCTTAGTTCAGTTTCAGAGTTTAAGCTGAATGACATGGTCCAAACATGATCCATGCGCAAAACAACGTCATCTACTACTTTTGAAATGCTATCATCACTGTTTGTGTACCGCTTTGGGGTTTCACAGTTTGACTAGTCGGAATTAGAGAAAATGGAATCTGTGAATCATTGGTAATTTATTAACTTGAACTGATATTTTAAGCATCAACATTTCCGTTCCTCTTTGATTAACATTTGAGATGTTTATAGCAAATTCAAATAATTTCAATTTATGTGCATCCATTTCGTTTAAGTTAACTTGAGGTGTATATGTCAAAACTGAGAAAACAATTATTTTAGTATTAACATTTGCAAAAATAAACAAAGCAAAAAATGTATACGAATGAAATAACTACAATCTTATCTCATATTGTTTATAACATTAATTCACTTGACAGCAATTAAAGGATTTAATGGAAGGGCAAAGATACATTAATGGCACTCTCAAACATAATGCTGGCTGAAAGGCGACGAATGCTGCCAAACATACAGCAAATGAGATAGGAAGGATTGAGTAAATGTTGGCAATTTCTTTCTTCTAAAAGAAGAACGCAAAACTTTCATTAATTCATGACGTTTACAGGTTTTTCAACAAAGTTTTTGAAAAGAGGAAACTAAAAGATGTCCTTTATCTTCTTCCATCTACAGAATCGAGAAGAACCTCAAATTATCGGAATTAATTATCTAGTGTTTTGCTTTACTATACAGAAAGTCAATACTGGGCTGTTGACTTTACCACTACTACAATTCTGCCGTCTTATTGTTATAAATAGAGAATAGAGAAATCGTGCGACAAATGTTGTCGTTAACGTTTAATTTGCAGCCGTGAAACCAGATACTTTGTCAATTCGATTTTCTTATACGAAAGTCATTCGTTCTATGAATTTTGGCTTTACCAGTAGTCATTAGTCTCAGACTAAAAATAAAGATCAGATTTTTTACATTCGAACCTTACTTTTAGGTGCTTTAATTGTGTGAAATGGGATATCTAAAAATATTGCTTACCAAGGAGTTCACGCTGAAAAGTTAAGCAATACCTTGATTAATTAAAGCAACGAATACATGTTAACTTTAACAAGCTATTTATTCTGACTGTGAGATGATCTTCATTTTTCTCAGAAGAAACTATAATATTCAGCAATGAATAGCTTAAAATTAGAAAGAAGAAAAAGCAAAAGCAAACATAAAATAGAAAACATCTAGGACTACTTTCTGGGTAAAATATTTCATCTGAGTTCTGCAAATCTGTAGACAGCATCGGCACCGTATTCAATATTTCAAGAGATAAGGCTGATGATACCGTCACTGCTGGGTACTGAGGCAATGGACTTCAATTTTGGAAGGCCGGCGCTGAATGATTCTTTCAATTACAGTAAATTCCAGGTGGGGTTGGTTAATAAACTAAGAAAAAAAGAAACTATATTATTACGAGAAGCGGTTAATAAAACTGTAATTTGATTAAGAGTTCTTTCTGGCTTAACTGTCCTGGCTGCGTCTATATTTAGCGAGTAGTGTACTGTTTCATCCGATGGGAAGGAAATATTAAGTATCGCTTCAATTACGAATCTTTGGAGATTGTCTCTTACGTCATCATTAATGGTAATATTTTTGATGGACGTTTTATGATTCAGACAAACCCTATCATTCTTTATAAACACAAGATTATGGCACATTCAATACGAAATAAAATAAACCTGGTTAAACAACAGATAGAGGGCTCCGTTACTGCCAGGGTTGTATAATGTGACCCCGCCCCCCCCCCCCCCCACAGACACACACCCGGATGTGTTTACCTTCAGACGAGGATTCCATTGTTTTGCCACCGTTCAAATACACGTACTCTAACCATACCAATACCCCTTAACTATAAAATACTTTTGGTGGTGATTCTTTAAACAAATTACGTCTGATGACTTGGCAGTCATTTGTTTCAGTCTAAATACAAACAAGTGCTTACATATACACACATAACACACACACAAACTAATAGTATAGCATGAAAATTCAGATGAATATATAAGAACTAATACCTTGAATAGTGATGGTGCGTTACTGCAGGCAAATTATTATAAGTTAATGAGCACCAGCATAAATATTATCACCTCCCTTATTAACAAAAGCTGTTGAGAACAAAGATCAGAGGAGCATTAGCCCCACCAAACTCTTGGGGTTATCATCACACGTATTTAAAGCTGTAACATTGTTCACCCAGGCTCTCACACAAGGTTGAAGATATATGGATTTTGAAAATGTATGTACTTCCTCCATAGTTACATTATATATGAAGTAGTAAGTGAACGTAATTTCATACGATGAGACCGTTTTAATCCCAACCTGTTCAGTAGTTACACTGTCAAAATGTGACCGTACGTTGTATTTTCTTGTTAGTAAACACCGTGCAAGTGAAGTAATAGAAGCTGTATTGTATAACAACGTCATAAAGTTAATGTGATTGTTCTGTACTTGGAAGCCATGATAAAGCAATGTGTCGTTGCTTTGGTGGAGTGTAATTATATATGCTATTAAAAGAACTATAAAAACCTGGCAAATAAAAACAGATGGATAACAGAGAGAAGCCACCAAACTGATGAACTGCTTGAGGTTCATATAACACAAAGAGTTTTTAAAACTTAGCTTATCAGTATTATTTAGAGACGGTTAAATTTCTTCAGAATCTTCCCTCATGAGGAGTTACAACAGATTTCCCATTTGCTTGTAGATAAGGACATTTAATACGTACAAAGAAAAAAGAAAAAGAGGTTCCCAGATTGTGTCCTACGTTTTTTTTTATCACAGCCCAAACAGCTAGCCACTGCTCGTCTCTTCATATCAAGTACATTACAAAGAAACTATATCCTCAGCTTGTTGTTATAGTACAAACCGTTGCTTTGGAAGCACTTCCCATCTTTAATGCTATCTGTTTGTTTTGTTTTCCTTTCCCAGTTTCCTTTTATTCTCCATAGGATGAATGCCATCAATGCCATCAATACCATCAACACGAAAATGCTAGGAATGAGGGTTGCTATTAAGACAGTCCGATTTCCACTCTCTTCAATGCCTTTAACTGCAAACAAAAACTCATTCAAAACATAAAATGGTAAGATTAGGTTGAAAATATTAACTCAGTTTTGACAGATATACAAACAGCTTTGTGGTGTGCATGACCCAAACGTCAGATGTCTTTTGCTTCAATCCTTGTGTTTTTTATAATTATTATATGAAGTGTCCTATGCACCAACCACCATTAAATACTTAATTAAATAATAACAACTAAATATGTTTTGAAGAGTCCAGTGGGTTAACCAGCACATGGTGACCTCACATCTAGTATACACGATTCATAACACTTTCCAATATTACGTTTACTTACTTCAAAATAAAAATACAGATATACTCAGTACTAATACTTATACTCAGCTTTGACAAATATACAAACAGCTTTGTAGTGTGCATGACCCAAACGTCATATGTCTTTAGCTTCAATCCTTGTTTTTTATTATTAATATATGAAGTTTCCGATGCAACAACCACCATCAAATACTTTATCAAATATAAACAACTAAATATGTTCTGAAGAGTCCAGTGGGTTAACCAGCACATGGTGACCTCACATCTATTATACACGATTCATAACACTTTACAATATTACGTTTACTTACTTCAAAATAAAAATACAGAGATGAGAGTACGCAATGTGAATTTCTCCGTTAATACAAAGGTAAAATCAGTTCTTTATTGTCGTTAGCTAATTGAAACATTCACACAGAACATTGTACGTTACATTGAACATTAGTTACAACTGTTCATCCAAGGAAGAACGGAATATATATTATTTCATTTTAATTTTGAAATGAAAAGAGTTGGAAAATAAATTATATAACACAGAAACATCATTTCTTTGCCAGCAAGGATATGACGGGATAGTTTATGATCATGTCTCATATAATCTTTAGGCAACCTTATATTGATCTAATATTTTTGGCATTGGATATTGTGAAGACAATGTCCATCCAGTTGTTGGAGGGCGTGGGTTCCACATAACGTACATTTCGCGATCTATCATATTATAAATAACGGAGCAAGCATTTGAAAGGTATATTAACTTACGTGGTTCACATCGAACACCTATATATCCAACCTCACACTGACAACCAGTTACATGGTCGCATACCACGGTGCCATTCATTGAGCAATTACACACAGAATCGCAATCCTTTCCATAATACCCTAAAGTGCATGCTAAAACACAAATGATGGAAAAACAGAGAAGATTTTTGATGTTTGTAATTGAACATAATTCGAAACTACTTGTAAGATCTGTTCACAATGTGAAATGTAGCCATTAGTTTGGTCGAGGCTTTCCTTTGCCACATTGTATCATTATAACATTGGTTAAGTTTCACAGAGATATGGCATATTGTGAGGGCTATCTTAAAGAAGATTAGAATGCATTTTGAAAAGACAAGTCCCTTTGATGTTTTTGTTTAACAAGCACTCTAGAGTAATGTCATTACGTTTTGTAACATTGATAGTATCAGCTATTAATGCATTATATTAATGCTTGTGGGAACAAAGGCGCTCAAAAGAGTGGCACAGTCAATTATTGTGTTTATCACTTGGGCAACTATATGAGTTGTAGTCTACAGATCATCAAATTTAAAGTCATTAAGCTTACTGTCATTTCGACTGACATTTGTTGTTTCATCTAAAATATGTCTGATTCATATAATGTTTTTACAATTGTGCAAAGTATTTATAACAAATAAGCAGTTTGGCTGCCACTTAACACTGATAAAAAAGGGGACTCAAATTTTGAATGAGGAATTTTACCTTCGTCACAAAAAAGTCCAATAAAACCGTCCGGGCAGATGCATTCCCCATCATAGGCAGCACAAGTAGCTCCATTGTCACAATTGCATTCGGAGGCACACCCATCGCCATAGTAACCAGGTGGACATGCTGAAATGGGGCATTAAAATGTCAAGCAATTACAAACTATGACATTGCACAGAAGTAATCATTTAGTAAAACTATCAAATCTGTTTGTATCCTATGTCTTGCTGAACATTTGATCCTTCATTGTAACCCTTCTAACAAGTTACAATTGGATGATTCTTTATTTCAAATCTAAAATGCGAAAAACATCCCAGGACTATATGAGTAATTAGCTTGATTAGCTAACTTTCGTTTCAAATAATGAAGTATTCACCACAACTTTATTCATTTGGCTTTGACTAAAACATTTGTAAGTGAGGAATGCTGAGGAATGAATTAAATGGACTTAATTGAATCAAGCTCTCTCATTATCATTCACTCGAAACTCCGTGAGGTATTTCAGCTCGATCAATTGTGGTATTATTGGAAGTAGCACTTGGTAGGGTTGATAAACTGTTGGATCTATTATCGAAGCACTATCATCCACTCCACATCATTGTGCACAATGAGCTGACCACCTAACAACTATACCCCATATAAATTGAGTTTCCCATTATATGTTTTTTAATCCATTTCACTAGAAAGAAAACTAGAAACTCTGCATTTCTACTGCAAATACTGTTATTGAAGCCTCGTGGTACGGTACTATAGAATTGCTTGAAGTTCTTGTGTCTTAGTACTAAGTCACACTCAAACTCACAATGATAAAGATAAACACATAACTTGATCAATGTCTGTCGCATTTGTGTATCGAACTTGTCTTCAAAGTACGATATAATGTGACCGTACTGCTTCGAGCAATTGCGGAAGTAATGTAAAAGTTAACTTGTTAGCGTAACTTAATCTACGCTAAATTTGTCACACGTACAGTATACTTCTAATCAGCCAATAACCAATCGAGCAGCATCACTCAGGAGGATATGCCAACTTTTGCCTGCGTTTCAGCGCGTTAACTACAAATAAGCGTTATTAATGCAAGTGCAATAGCAGAGCCATACATGAAGATGGAATGCAAAATCCATCCTATAATTGAAACTTGTTTCCACCTAGCTTCACTCAAACATGTTACACTTGATTGATGGCGACAATTGTGTTTGCTTCTGGAGGGAAGTGATAGGGGCATTAAAAGGTTCATCTTCCTTTTTCTATGCTGTACATATTAAAGCTCAATGAGAATTTAATATTAATGAGATCAACTCACCCTCATCGCAATACCTGCCCCTTGTACCTGGTCTGCATTCACAATATCCTGTCACAGAGTCGCAAATGCCCTGGTTCTGACAGAGACAGGTTTCAGAACAGCCTGCACCGAACATCCCTGTCGGACACTCTTTTGAAAGAAAAAGCAATAGAGTTAGAGAGAGAGCAGTTTCATCTAACTTTATAAATTATTCAAACAAATTCAAATTGTAGTATTCGACCGATTTTCTTATAGACTGACCTTGTAGAAAACTTAGTCAAATGGTATTGTAATGTAGATGTTATCATTAAGCCAAACAAACTGATAAACAGAAAGGACACTAAAAATTGGCTGCAATTCAAAAAAAGTTATAGTCACATGCCTATGAAATGTAGCCTCAGAAAAATGTATTGAGTATGTAGTTAGTATCTAGCAATTAGGCTGCCACACACATCTATACGTCATTCGTCTTATATGTGTTGCTATGAATACATGTTGTTCCACACACCCTTACGGAAGAAGTAGGGCAAATGCGGGAATGAAAATATAAACCTAGTAGGACAACACGAAATAATTGCAGGACAGGATTGAGAAGGACAAACGTAAAAAAAACTAACAAAAATAGCTATAATCAGAAGTGAAATCCCAACAGTTAAAACGAATGACAGCAAATTGAATTATTTTATTGTGCTCAGTTGACATTATATTGACAGATTTTGAGATCGTAAATAAAGGAAAAGAAAAGCAAAGGCCGGCAACAAAATTGTGTTGTTTAGTGAACGGTAGGATAAACTAGGATGGAGACCAAACGAGTTAGAAACAGTAGCAAACGTATGACCGCATGACAATTTTAATGTTGAATAGATCCAGATCATTCACTTTCTTTACAGATCCACAGTGCTAAGCTATAAATTTAGTATGATAAAAGCTGTGCTCGTATAGGTGATGTGAATCTCTTAGCTACAGAAAAGTGAAATATTTGCGATGGACTTAGCTTGTTTGACCATTTTCATATATTAACTTTTTTCTACTTCTGACATATTTTGGAGTAACACTTATGACCTATTGAAGCAGGATATTGCACTTCGAATGCTACTTTGCATACGACAACTTACTAAAAACAAACCGACCTCGATTCAAAATAACTGCACTATGTCGCACTTAGACGCTTTCTTAGGTGTTATGCCTAGCGATACAAAAAATAGTGAGTAACTTACACATTTTTTACATTCTGATTCTTTCTTAACCGTCCACATTTGCCAAATTAATTTAGCCAATAAGCACTTACAAAGTGACTTTGACTCACGGGCAAACAAACGTTATGTATATTTCAAAGGAATCTGTCAGGTTTTTTTAATAAAGAGATCTGCATTAAAACGAATTGGTAGCATAGAAAAATGGTTCACATGTCCGATAAATTCATCCAAAATTTACTTTCACTAAGAAAAGAATGCAAAAAGTGACTAACCATCATCGCAATTTACTCCAGTCATGCCAGTTGGACAAATACAAACTCCTGTTTCTGGTGCACAAATTCCGTTACTGGAAAGGCATTCGTTGGAACACTGGTACTGGCAATTGTATCCATAAGTCCCATTGGGGCAATCTAATCAACAAAATATAAGTCGAGAGGAATTCATTGAACCTGATATATTCATTATCATTTCATATTTAGCCTCTAATTCTTTTTTCATCTTTTATTAGCGACAAAGATTATATTATTTTAGATGTTAACATTTTTGTTTAGCTAAATGATGTCTTGGCTTTATTTTTCACAATAAGAGCTACAATTGAACCCTCACCATGTGTAGTGTTAACCCTAGGTTGGAAAGATACCCACCTTCATCAATAATGATTACGTTAGAGCAAACTAAGACCAGTAGTTTGTGATGGTTGTGATGGTACATAAAACCCATAGGAACAAATAAATGGTTGGGTACAGAAGTTCTCTGCACAAATACAATCTACCAGAACAAAGAAATGCTTGCGCATAGTTGATATATGTTTAAATACTTCCAATTGAAAGAACGCAATAAATGATTGCATATAAACTGTTCCAAGTCTCGATGTAAACTTACGATTTAATTCTGAAAATGATGTGAAAGTAGTCAATTTTTATTAAAAAGCCGAGATTTTAATGACATGAAATCATGAACAAAATATTTTGCGACTACTCACAGTCTTCACATCGTACACCAATAAACCCGAGAGGGCATATGCAGTCTCCTGTTACACGATCACAAGATCCCTCATTCTCACACCAACATTGATCCTGGCAGGTGTCTCCCCAAAATCCACTTCTACAAGGACTGCTACAAAGCGGGCCATAGAACCCATCTTTACACTGACATTTGCCCTCCACAATAGTACACTCAGTTGCTTCTTCACAGTAATCACATAGCAGAGTACAGTTTCTTCCAAACGTACCATGCTACATAAATAATATTCAGACATATCCCTCGATCGGTATATTGATTGATTGAATTATGGAAGGACTGCCACACAATTTTTTCAAACTTGGCAAGTGCAATTAATCTAGCAAAGGCACCGTCCCAAATGTTTCCACTTAATGAAGGTTAATGAGCGAAGATTAATAAATTTGATTAGATTCTCAACATTACATTGCCTTGATCATTTTTACATTAATATTGATGTAAATTGTGTTTCATTTAATGAGCTATTCTAACAGTATGGAACCATAGATATAGTTGCTCTTATTGAGTACATTGATATGGGAAAAGCATCAAAATAATTATCACAATCAACTCAAGATCCTGTTTTAGCAAGTTCATCTTTAATCAAGAACAAGCGAGAAATGTTTCTCGAGTAAGAGCAATTTTCTCTAGAACTTAATGTTTTGCCACCAGGAAACATGGGCAAGAGGTTAATATAAATATTCTTAGATGTTTGTTAGAATTAATGTTACAGACCTATAGACATGGCGTCCAATACTTGTATTGCATATGTGCATAGTGTAGCCAGTTTTCAAATGATACATATGGGCTGAACATTTTAGTTTCATCAGGTGTAGACTAAGCTAAACTATCTGCAGAATTATATTCGTTTTGAAAAAGAAACATTTCATAGGTTTTAATGGAAACATTTCACTTATTATTTGACCAAAATGTGTATGAAACCAACTGGTTTAAATACTCCCTGTAATTATACCTTTACATATTAGCCCAAAGGTGTCATTGATGTATGTAACATAATTCAAAAAACATTGTTAAACAAAATAGCGAACCCCTCATCCACAACTATCCAAAAAAGTGTCCATAGCATACGCCCTCCCTATTCACTCTACCTTTAAATCTTCTTCTTAAAGGACTTACCTCACAGCTTCCTGAACAATCTAAACCAGTGTATCCGATGTCACATTTGCAGCGTCCGGTGTACGAATCGCATGACTGTGAATTAACACATGAGCATGTTCCATTACATCCCTGGCCGAAACGGTCAGCTGGGCATGGATATGTACAATGCACTCCCTGCCATCCTGCAAGCAGATAAATATGCAAGATATTTAAGTTTCAACTCATTTCACAGAGCCAACGAGTTTATAAAGCAGTTCTATCTTGAGTTTCTTTTTACGAATTCTCACCTGATCTACTAATGCCTCAGGTGCTAAATCCTACACAAACCTTGATATTATTTCAATTGTTATTCAAATTGTATATTATTATTACATAGATACTTCACTAGTTGACTAATTAATTTTCTTACACTGGAACAACACGCTTGAAAGCATAACATTGCTTCAACTGAAAGATTTACTTTATCTTCCTTATCTGTGCAATATACACACTAGAAACGATTACTCATAACACCATTGTGGTATGAAGAAAGCGCTTCAAAGGACAGCATTAGAGAACGAGTCTTTCAGATGAGGAAAAAAATTAACGTTCTCTTTCTTCTTGGAAATATAAAAACATTTTCCTTATATATACTGTTATTACCATATGTTAAAATTACAATCCTTCTGCTACAAAAGAGAAAATATAGATTCATTCTACGTTTATATACAGCTCATCGAGGAATGTGTATGAAGTATTTCATAAAGATGGCGCCCAACTTTGTGTCCATATGGCATTCAGAACCAATTATGTATTGCAATTGCATGAATAATTTAATAATCGCTGTTTCACTGGGACACCGAAAACTATCAAAAGTTGGAATCCCATTTAATGTGTTGTCTTCTAAACGCCTAAAGGGAGAATTTTTGGAAATAGTCACTGCTATAATATTGCTCTTTGCAATCAAAAAGAGATATGTACATTCGTAGCAATTTGTTGGAAATTTACGTCTTATTTTGCTTGAAAATTCATTTCACTAACGAAAGCAATATTTTTTCCTTTGGAAAATGTACCACTATAGTAACTATTTAATATCGGTTATAAAAGGGTAATCATATAATCACTCAATAAAATATCACCACATCATAAAATCAGCACATGAAGTTAATTTAACACTTGTTAAAAGCTAACTTAGGTCACAAACTGCACTTTTTGTTTTGTTATAATAGCCAAGAAGGAAGTTTGTTCTTGGAAACATTCATAAGATTTTCAATCTTTCTGAACTCAAATTGTATTGTACACTGGTGTGTAACCAAAACATATACTAATTCAGCTTTTGGTGATGGAAGTAAGAGGCAAATAAAACAGAAAAACAAAATAACCAGGAGTGCAGGAACATCTGCCATCGATGTGGTAGCAACTTCCCCCATTTTGACACTGACAAGTCTGGATACAATCATATCCATATGTTCCTTCTGGACAACGTTCAAGACAACTGCAAAAGAGAAAATATAGAGTCTAACGAGCATCGGTGACTTTTAGTGTTCTTACAGAATAAACTAAACTATATTTTTCAGTTAGCCTTTTAATACTCAGTTGTGACAATAAGTAAAAATGAGCTGTCTTCCATGAGAAATGCTGCTCTCTGATCGCCCAAACACTCCAACTCATAGTCCTCAATCAAACAAATGATTCATAGAATTAGTTAACAAACGTAGCAATGAAATGGAGTGAGGATGAGGAAGGGGATTACATCAAGGTAGATGGCAAATACATAAGAGCATTAAAATACTCTTGTGTTACAGATACTCTATGAATAAGAAGCTAAAGTTTAAAATTCACTTACAATTCGCCTGTCCAACCAGGAGCACAAGTACAAGTGCCATCTTTATGATCACACTGCGCACCATTATCACACTTGCAGGTTTCATAGCATCCATGGCCATAATAGTTCGGAGGACATATATCCTCGCAGTTTATCCCGAGGAAGCCTTTCTTGCAGAAACATGTGCCATCCAAACCATGACATCTTTGCAAACGAAGAGAACAATACGAATACAAATTAAAGGAGTTTTCCAAGGTGTTCGTCGGATGAAGTTTCTTTGTTTTAATTTTTTTTTTTTGCAATTAATAGCCACATATGGCAACCAAAACCTTTCTGTAAACTAGCCGTATGGCCTTATACTAGAATGGTAGTCTGTGTGCGACTTACTGTGCTATGCATACACGCGTTGTACATAAGCATACGTTTAAAATGTACATACTATGTGCAATTGTTCTTTTATGTTGAGAACAAAATATTGTGGTGCAGCACGGCACGATACTCGCGACAGAATAACCCTACTTTGTTCAGCATAACCATGAAAGTTGTAATTTTGCGCAGAATATTAATTTCTGGTTTACAAGAGATGAACCGTATATGGTAGATAAGTTTGACTGAAAGCATGCTAACATATGTTTAAGCATGATGTAATTAAACAAAGCGGAACGAAACTAACAACTTGGTCACATGATTTTTGATAACCTTGGTTGTATTTCAATGAGCTATTAGATGGCTATCACATTACGTGGCTTCCATCTTTGTTCCAACTGGTGCTTGTCATGAATCTGCTTAGGTTTTCAGAAGTTTGCAGCACATTTTTGGAGTAAGTTTGTTTTATTTTTGACCTATATTGAAAATTGACCGTTGATATCTTACGTTAATCGGATACGTCAATATGTCAATACGTCAATATGTCAATATGTCAAATATCAAATATGTCAAAATACGTCAATATGATGTATACATTGAAAGACTGCATGAGATCCAGTTTCGTTTATGTCATTTTGACACACTCGTAATGATAAAACAGTTACAGAGACCCTTGACCTCTGACCTATAATGTCGGATACTCAACAGCTAACACCCAGACATATGCCCACCACGTCTGAAGTCCATCGGGCTTAGGGTCTTGGTATGGACAGTTTTTCGCTATGGTCGGTTTCGTAATGCCCAATATGCTGAGTTTGGTTTTAAGTTTGACCAATAACGTGCTTACCAACAGAGACACCACATACATCCCATGCCAGGCAGAACCCACCAAGTTTGAAGTCAATCGGAAATTCGGTTTAGTTCGTGATGAAACACTACCCTATTCACACATACACGCGAAAGTATTCTTTTTTGACCAACACACCCCCCATGTTAAGTAGGCCCTGTGTTATTGTGATAGCCTTTAGAGCCCCCCAAAATTGGTAAAAGTGCAATTAAAATCCATGGAGGCTGTCGGCTAGCAGTTGGACCACATGCAAAACAGCCGCACCAATCCACACCTAAATAGGGTTGATGGGGACTGCATAAACAACTTTACTAGTCATGCTCACTGGATGAGAATCTGATACAAGGGAATAATACATGCAAAGTGTCTATATTACCAACCTGTTATTAGAAATTATCTTTTGTATAGATATATAATGTACCGCATTTCTTAATATTCTGTACAGCATACTACCTACTAGTGTCACATCGCATTTTTTCTTACTGTCCTAACTTCAGGTTCTCATTATTTCTTGCTGTCCTAACGTTCTGGTTCATGCAGGCTGTTTCACTTACCCTATAGTGTTAGCCGTGTTGCATAGACAGTCCTCAGAACAACTGACACCATGTCTCCAGTCTGGACAAACTGTGAGGTATGAAAGAAGGCATGGTGATTTTTGTATTGAACAAACAAAAATTTATTCATTTGTTTAAATGCGTTTTGTTATATCGAATATCGTAAAAATTGTCATAAAAATAAAACTAGTATTTGTGGTACATCCTGGATACACAGTAGTTATTAAAATAACAGCAACACCTTTTTACGGTCAAAGTTTATTTTGACCTACTAATTGCCAAACACCTTTTCGGCATGAACGTATTGTTGTCTACTCAGCAATACTCTTAAGACCATTGCTTCCAGTCCAATATTACAAAGCACTCACTTTAAAAAAGCGACAGATGTTTAGCCAAGGAGATGGTTGCAATGCAGTAGAGTACAAAAAAGGCATATCATCTATCAACGTATTTGCTTCATGTTATTCCGTATTTAACAAACCAATTTTAATAATAAATCCTTACCACTCTGATCACAAAATCTTCCTTTCCAGCCGGGTTGGCATCTTCATGGGGAAAATAAAACAAATTGACAAAGGAAACTTAACAGAAAACGAAACCTTGTATTTTGTTTTCAACTAAGTGCAATTATGTAAGATCATAGTAATAGGGATTTCTGAACGGATCAAGATTATTGAAAACATCCATAAAAAGAAAGTAAAACTGGTTCAAATTTTCCACTTCATATGGTGTCCTATTATTACATTCATACTTATTTTTGTTTTTAAAAAATGATACCACATTACAAAGTCCACAATGTGACTACATGTTTTTCATCTTACGTGCAAGTGCCGTCAACATGGGAACAGTCGGCCCCGTTCATACATTGACACAAAGTTGTGCAGTTGTGGCCGTATCTGCCTGGGATACACTGGATCTCACACATGGCCCCTGAAAAGCCGGGGGAACACAGACACATTCCGTCAACGTTGTCGCATGCAGCGCGATTGAAACACATGCATCGCTTTGAACAATTCTGCCCGTAGTAACCGTCATGGCAAGTTAGCGAGCAAACATCACCCTAGAATATGAATTCGAATATACACATGTAAGACGGTTTGCAAAGGACGGCCAAGTTACATCCAGATTTTCTTATTACTGCTACTAAAATCCCACACACAGTAAGTTGTTGGCCAAGTTGGCTTTTTTAGGTTATTTTAGGTTAGAGTCTTAGCTAGATCATTCCGATATATCCTTGTGTTACGGCACTTTGCCTCTCTTCACCTTGGTGTATAAATATGATTCTG